>BJKM01000070.1:630000-902500 GCA_015082035.1 Chaenogobius annularis | reverse complement strand
AGAAAGAATTGCAGAAAACAAGTTAATATTTGATTTCACACTGTAACCCAAGCTCCGTGGCAAGTGCCCAGTGATTCTCTTTGTTTGCAATAGCAAAGCCAATGAAAGGAGCAGGGCTCTGGGCGTGCATGTGCACAGCTGGTTTACCCCAAGACTGAGCAGTGAGAGGCAGAGCGTGATCACTGTCTGAGGCTATGCCTCTCTGGCTCAGCGGGGCTGATGACCGCCCTGGCTCGCTGTGAAAAGCAAAATGCTTCCCTCTCCACATGGATTGAACTGGCTGGTGGCTGATGTTATGCTGCTAGATCTTAACAGACAGAAATTTTGAGGAACATTTGGACATCGTTGTCCATGGGATTTGTGTTGATCCAACATTCCCAAGCAAATATGTAGATTTGAGCACGTCCTGCCTTCCTCTTAGTTCAGTCTGTTCAGTCTACGGCACATGTGTCAAACTCAAGGCCCGCGGGCCAGATGTGGCCCGCCAGACATTTTCATCTGGCCCGCCGAACATTTCTAGTTTATAATTATTCATTTCCAATAGATATATCGCGTTTTTATCGCTAGAACTACAATTCCCACAATCCTTTGCAGCCGCGGCCCCTCCCCGCCGCGCTCCCCGCGCTGCTCCCCCGCGCTGCTCCCCGCGGCCCCTCCCCCGCGCTGTGTGCTGCCAGCTCAAGTGCCGAGGGACAGCGACTAGCGACACTCATCGCAGCAGGTTTAAAATCGAACACACCCGGCGAGCGATGACCTGTAGCCCTCTGCCCCAGGGCAGATCGTGGGAAATACGAGGAATAAAGAAAAGTGGCGGTTTTGTGGACGTTAGAGCTGTGCTAAAAGCGGCGCTTATGTGAAAGCCTAACAGCAAGAAAACAAACTTCTTTGCTGACAACTCTGTGAGGAAAACATCCAAACCAGTGCAAAACCTGGACAGATCATGAGCCACAGGTAAAAACACAGGTCAGAGTGTAATAAAGTCTGAACATGACAGAGTGAAGCTGCTTTGAGCTCTCATTTGATTCACCACATGAATCATTTGTCACTAGAATAAGCTTAAACTGTAATAATAGTGAGCTCATATTGAGTTAGTGCAGCAACATTAACATGTCTGTGATACAAACATTTTAATATCAGAATCATATCACACGTCCATGTTCCTGTTCCTGCTGCTGCATGAATATGGACTCAGTCTTTCACCTGCTGCAGATTTGTGCAACAGTGTCCACATAGAACTATTACTAGGCTATATAACATTTGTTATATTTTTTATTGTTTTATTTTTTACAATATGTTCGGCCCGCGACCCAGCCTTGAGCGTCGAAAAGCGGCCCCTGGCCCAAAATGAGTTTGACACCCCTGGTCTACGGCAAGGGTGTCAAACTCATTTGGGACGCAGGCTGAATTTCGAAGCTCAGGCTGGGTCGCGGGCCAAACATAACGTAAAAAATAAAACAATACAAACTACAAGAAATAAATAGCGCAAATCTGCAGCAGGTGAAAGAGTCCATATTCATGCAGGAATAGGAACATGGACTTATGGATTGGGTTTGGACAATTATCTTTTAAAGCGGAAGGTAAATTCGCTAAAAATTAGTTTTAGGGATAAAATAAGGCAAAAATGTCCAGGTGGAATCCATTGAAAATCGTGTTCATTTTTCATTTTGGGTAATTTTTTACTTGTGGGTTTGGAGTACAAACTGACCCTGATGCTTCCCAGAATGATTTATTAAAATAAGAGGGGCACAGCTTTATTTTTACAGCTATATTATTACTACTACTATTACTACTACTACTACTACTACTACTACTACTACTACTACTACTACTCTACTACTGCTACTACTACTGCTACTTCTACTGCTACTACTACTGCTACTACTGCTACTTCTACTACTTCTACTACTTCCACTACTACTACTTGTAATACATAAGTAGATTGCCAGTCGTAAAAGGTTGGGGACCACTGGTTTTGATGCATTCTCTCACAGGTGCAGGTCAAGATAAAGTGTGGCTTCACCAGATTTAATTTCACTATGAAACCCACATGAACACACTGTAATCACTGTTTGATTTTTTCAAGGAAAAGATCTTAGTCCCCTTCTTACCCGAAGGTTTCATATGACAAAAGTCAGTGACTCGAGTGAGTGAGACTGAGTCACACTGAATCACTGTAAACTGAGTGACAAAAGGCCATACATTCAGAGAGGGGACATAATTGACAAATTGTTGATTATAAATACATGCAGGTGCACAGCAAGTTTTTGGGTGGAGGGTCTACCCACCTGCTTGTCTCCATGGAGATGTTGTTCATGGGTCTGAACTGATGTGACACACTCTTTGGTACTGCCATCTTGAGGACAGAAGGCGCTATGCCATATGCTAACTCGTCTTTTGGATCATGACTATCTAACAGCGGAGATAGTCTACAACACACAGAAACATGTTCAAAATGCCAATTAAAACAAACAAGTCATTTCTATGTCTGGAACATTTCACACTATGGCAGCAAATTTAGCGTGGTTACCGTATCTTAATTGCTACAGTGCACCTGGAAAGTATTCAAACAATACTCCATACTTGATGTATTCTTAATATAATGTCTTTCCCTCCTGACTCTCTCATGTCTGTGTATGTGTTGGTCTCCACAGACACACACACAACTTTCTCTCTCTTATTTTTCTTACAGATCACTGAAATGATGTTATATTGCAAATAAATGTCTTACAAGACAGTTTTCTGAGTAAAACTTTTAAGTTAATGTCTGAATTATCATATGATGCGAATCGCGGATGAATTACAAGCGCCTTAATTTAATGACATATAAAGCCAAACTCAAGTCTTTAGAAGTTCATAATTTGGTAATTCCAGGGTCTATCAACGTAAACTAAAAAGTTAGTAAAAAAGTAAAAGTAAAAATGTATTGACCCTTTGCATCTACGTCGCATGATCACCTGGGTGCGCCATGCTGGACAGCAATTTGGGTGAACGAAGTATTCCATTCTGTAGAACACACCCGTCTGCATAAAAGTTACATTGTGTAGCTTTTTTAGTCCTCATGCCATAAATGATTACTAAACTTTCTGTAGACTATATTTTTCTTATTTCTTGCAAAGAATCCCCTTCTTTACCACAGCCATCAGCTGTACAGTAGGTAGTAAACATTGAACTCCACACATAATAACTTTCATGGCGTGAGCAAACCTAATGACAATGGTTAGGCAGGCTGGTGGGGAGGCTGGTTATGGGCGCCACACTGAGGACCACCGTGCCAAACCCAATTCTAATATGCAACAGATAATCCACAACCAGCTGTTAGTCATTTCACACCCCGCTCTTTCTAAGCAGCAACAGTCATTTATTTTTGGAGATCATATTTATGTAATTGTCTACTTACATTTGGCTTATTAAAATCACTCGGGTATCAAAGAGATTTTATGTCCTGGAAATTTATAAGGGAATACACAGAATATTGAATTTATGTATCGCTGCTTTAAAGTAGTGGAGCCAGAGATTACTCAGGCAATACTAAAAAAGTATTTGAGGACGCTACTACTCCAAGTGATTGTTATTTACACAATAGTAACTATTTGACAAATAAAAAAATAAATGACAACACCTTTATTTTCTTAAATGAATGTTTGAGCAGAATTGACTCTGACCATTGAGGTGACCATAACTTTAAAGATAAATCTAAATATGATGAAGATATGCCCTGCTCTGAAACTAGCTCTTAATTTGTTCCAAAGAGATACCATGTTCTTTTCCCAAACTGTTCAGTTTTAGTGCTCCCTTCATGGGATGTGTGGAAAATGAGATGATGGACAGTACAGGAGGCTGCTGGAGAAGAGCAGTGTGATGAGATTGTTTGAGACGACTGAGAAATACAAATGTGATGACAACACAATCCAATTCCTGCCTTAAGATTAGGTTTTGCATAAGCAAAGATGTAAGAGCAACTGAGATAACCCAAAGCTGTTCTGGTCACAGCCTGGGGTTGTGGCTCGCTGAGTAACTGTAGAGTCCCGAGGTGCTCGTGTGAAAGGCAAAGTGTGAAGCAGAGCCAGCAAGAGAACTGTGCACTCAGCAGATGTTCCACAAAATCAGAGCCAATGGGCCTGTGACGCTCCTCCAAAGAACTACTCCTCCTCACTCTTAGGGCAGTTTGTGCTCCTGTCCCACCATTCACACACACGTACACACACACACACACACACACACACACACACACACACACACGTACATGGAAAGGAACTACAGTGTGGTCTGACCTCAAAGGCTAAGCAGAGTTGGTGGTAGTTTGTGGTTGTGTCCTTAGATAAAACACTTCACCCACCTTGCCTAGTATGAATGTGATGTGTTCTTAATTGTTGGTGGTGGTCAGAGATGGCTCACTTCTGTCTGTCTGCCCCAGGTAGTGTCTTAGAGTGGTGTGCATATGCTAGGCCCCAGCATTGTGAGATGGGCAAAGCTCTACTCTTGATCGTATAGAATTTTCCGCCAGCCCTACTTAGCCCTGGTTTGCAGCGTTTCCACCAGCCCTGTTATAGTTTTATAGCACCTGCTCAACCCAGGTTCTAACCAGGACAAGCAGGTACTAAACTGTTCTAAAGCCCCATTCACACATAGTCCCAGTAAATTGCCAGTTGAAGATCCCCAGAACACTCAGCTTCATACTCTGGATCTGATTTGAGCTGAAATAAAGTATTTTTTCTGACAAGGTAAACCTCAACCTCCTATTTTTCTTTTGTTTTAAATCGTATTTGAGTTTTTAAATCATATTCGAGGTTTCTCGCCTTGCCGTACAAGTCTTGAGATTGTTTTATTCCACTCATCAAATAGTCGGTTGGGGATGGATATTTCTGGTTTAGTTAAATATAGTCAGACATCATCTGCATATCTGGCAATTTTATGCTCTGTCGCAGCAATTGAGACACCAGCAATTGATTGTCTAATATATTGAGCCAATGGTTCCAAGTACAAAGTGAACAAAATGGGGGACCAAGCACAGCCATGTCTCACCCCTCTTTCCAAATTGAGTGAGTTTGTCACCAGGAAACTACAGGTGTGGGTCATGAACACAATGTAACTTCCTTACAAATGTAAAACTTATACACCTCCAAAGATGGGCAAGACTATGAAAATCAAGGGGACAATCCAATGTTCCACTAAAAATTGTATCTACCTTTTAAAATGCCCTTGTGGACTTGGTTATGTGAGCAAAACACTAAAGACTCGAATAGCAGAACACAGGAGCAACATCAGAAATTGCGAAGTACAGCATCCGATCTCCTACCTAAAATACATTGGGATAAAACTGGTTAACCTCCCAACAAGAGGAGGAGACATCAACAGGCTGCTGTTACAAAAAGAAACCTTTGATATCTACACTTTACAAAGCTGGCCCCTTGTGGCCGAAATCAAAAATAGCTAATTAAGCATTTCTTGTAAAGTGTCTCAATTAATATTTACTATTACTGATCCATTTTAGCATTAGCCCGGTCCCATTAGTCCGGTCACCCACACCTCCCCCACCACTCTCTCAGTTCAGGAATAGGATGTAAACAGACTATTTTGGAAATGCAACCCCTGAAAAGCTGCTGGGATAGACGGTGTTTCTGTTTTTTTTAACACCTCCCTGGAGTCATGCCACGTCCCAGCCTGCTTCAAGTTGCCCATCATTGTTCCTGTCGCCAAGAAGCCCCGGATCACTGGACTTAATGACTACAGGCCAGTGGCCCTGACGTCTGTAGTCATGAAGTCATTTGAACGCCTGGTCTGGCCCCATCTCAAGTCCTTCACCTCCTCCATGCTGGACCCTCTGCAAGTTCACCTACAGAGCCAACAGGTATGTAGATGACGCCATCAACCTGGCACTCCACTTCATCTTGCAGCGTCTGGACTCCCCGGGAACCTACGCCAGGATCCTGGATGTGGACTTCAGCTCTGCATTCAACACCATCCTCCCTGCTCTGCTCCAGGACAAGTTCTCCCTGCGCAACGTGTCTGACTCCACCTGCAGGTGGATCACTGACTTCATGATGGATCGGAGGCAGTGCGTGCGGCTAGGGAAGAATGTCTCAGACACTCAGACCATCAGCACAGGACTCCACAGGCCTGTGTACTTTCTCCTCTGCTCTTCTCCCTGTACACGACTCCGTAAAACTGATCAAGTTTGCCGACGACACCACCCTCATCGGGCTCATCTCAGACCGGGACGAGTCTGTCTGCAGGAGGGAGGTGGACTGGCTGGTGCCTGGTGCAGCGGTAACAACCTGGAGCTCAACGCCCAGAAGACAATGGAGATGATCATAGACCTCAGGAAAGTCATAGCCCCCCAGCCCCCCCTCACCATGACAGACTCCCCCATCACCACCGTGGAATAGTTTCTTCCCCTCTTCCGTTGGACTCATGAACTTTTGAACACCTGCCACTTTAATTGCAAGTCAATCAAGCACTCACTGCACTGTCACTTTCTGCACTACATCTGTAAATTCTTGTGTACATAGTAAGCCTATTTTTATTTTATACTATAGTAATTTTAAATGTAATGCATGCCCTTTTGATTTCATATATGTTGTTTTTATTATTGCTCAGTGTTTTATGTTGCACCTTAATGCCGAAACAAGTTCCTATGTTTGTAAATTCTGTTAACTGACAATGGCAATAAACCTTTTTCTGATTCTGATCAGAAATATATATATATATATATATATATATATATATATATATATATATATATATATATATATATATATATATATATATATATATATATATATATATATATATATCTATCTATCTATATAAAACACCTTCTCACATATATATATGTATATGTATATATGTATGTATATATAAATATATGAATATATGTATATATATGTGTGTGTATATATGTATATGTGTATATATATGTGTATGCATATATATATATATATATATATATATATATATATATATATATATATATATATATATATATATATATATATATATATATGTGTGTGTGTGTGTGAGAGTGAGAAGGGATTTTTTTTTTATATATATATTATTTATTTAATATATATTAATTATATAGGGTGGTGGCACACAACTGAAAGCTACGACTTGAGGAAGATCTATTCTGATTGAAATTTTGTTGATTAAATGCAGTTTTGGAGTAAGTGTGCAGGCTGGTTTCTCTTTTGTCACATGTCTACTGCAGTAGCCTGGCACCTCGAGTGATGTGCGTGACCATTAATTTTGACTATCGTTTCGCTATTGTAAAGAGCCTCAATATTTTCTATTATTAAATCACCTTTTTTAAATTTGGTTGGCACTTTCAATAAATAAGGCCAACAGAATCAGAAGCTTTTTAAGCATCTTGACTTATTATTAGCTTTGTTTTGTTGTTTTTATACACGGTTAATTATGTGTAAAGACCGTCTTATGTTATCTTGTGTTTGTCGTTTGTTAATAAATCCTGTCTGATCATTGTGAATAACATTTGGGATTATTTGTTCCATTCTCTTGGACATAATTGAGGTGTATATACAATAGTCCACATTCAGAATTGAGATTTGTCTGTATGAGGCAGTCATGTCGATCTTTCCATTCTTTAGGTTTTAAGGATATGGTGGCTTCCTTCCAACTCGGAGGGATCTAAGATTTTATTCAGGGCTCAGTTAAAAGTTAATAAAAGTAAGTTTGTCTTTTAGAGATTTATACCACTCTGAGGTGAACCCATCACTCCCCGGAGATTTATAGTTTTTTTAGTCTTTTGATTGGACATTGGAAATTGTTATTTCAGCACCAAATTTTTGGTTTTACTCTTCGTTCATGGTGGGTAAATTGAGTGTCCATAAAAGATTGCATTTCTTCTTCTTTGTTTCCTGATATTTTGGTAAAACGTTTTTTTGTAGAAGGATTCAAACGATGATTGTTTGTGGTCTTGTTTGGTTAAAATTACATGATTCTATCTATCTCGTTTTTTGTTTTTCTTTTCTCTCTGCCTGTTGTTTTCTAATCTTCCAAGCAAACACTTTCATAATCTCTTTGTTTGGTGAAGAGTATTTATTTTTCTCCCCTGTGGGACCAGGTCATTAATCTCACCCTTGTCTTTTTAATTTCCTGTAGCTTTTTAGTATCCTTGCTTGCGTTCGGCATGTTCATCTTCCAACAGCTTTAGTTTGTTCTGTGAACCATAACATTTTTTCTGCATTTGTTTATTTTTGGCTGAGGTGACAGCCCCCTGAGACGTTTTCCAGCTTAGAAATTATGGAGAGGTGTCTGAAATTTTCATCGTAGGTGCATTTCCACTGTGAGAGACAGAATCTAAAAAAAAAATCCAGAAATCACACAGATTTTTTAGATTTATTTGTATGTAAGTGCTGCAAATAAGTATTTGAACACCTGCCAATCAGCAAGAATTCTGGTTCGCAAAGACCTGTTAGTCTGCCTTTAAGAAGTCCACCTCTAATCCATTTATTAATCTAAATTAGTAGCACCTATTTGAGCTCGTTAGCTGCATAAAGACACCTGTCTACCCCGCAATCAGTCAGACTCCAACAAGTACCATGGGCAAGGCCAAAGAGGTGTCAAAAGACACCAGAGACAAAATTGTAGACCTCCACAAGGCTGGAAAGGGCTACAGGGCAATTGGTAAGCAACTTGGTGAAAAAAGATGTTGGAACAATTGTTAGAACATGGAAGAGGCTAAAGATGACTGTCAGTCTCCCTCAGACTGCAAGATCTCACGTTGTGGGGTATCAGTGACGATGTGAAAGGTGAGGAATCAGCCCAGAACCACGAGAGGAACTGGTCAATGACCTGAAGAGAGCTGGGACCACACCTTCAAAGGTTACCGTTGGTAATGCACTATGCATCATGGTTTGAAAAGGGTCGCCTGCTCAAGTCAGCACATGTTCAGGCCCGTCTGAAATTTGCCAATGACCAACTGGATGATCCAGAGGAGTCCTCGAAGAAAGTAATGGGGTCAGATGAGACCAAAAAATAACATTTGGGTATAAACTCCCCTCGCCATGTTTGGAGGAAGTAGAAGGATGAACATCATCCCTACTCTGAAGCATGGGGGTGGAAACATCATGTTGGTGTTTTTCTGCACTAAGGACAGGACAACAGCACTGTATAAAGGAGAGAATGAATGGGGCCGTGTATTGCAAGATTGTGGGCAACAACCTCCTTCCCTCAGTCAGAGTATTGAAGAAGCGTCGTGGTTGGGTCTTCCAACATGACAATGACCCGAAGCACACAGCCAGGAGAACCAAGGAGTGGCTCCATAAGAAGCATATCAAGGTTCTGGAGTGGCCTAGCCAGTCTCCAGATCTAAATCCAAGAGAAAATCTTTGGAAGGAGCTGAAACTTTGTGTTGCTCAGCGACAGCCCTAAAACCTGATAGTTCCAGGGAAGATCTGTGTGGAGGAGTGGGCCAAAATCCCTGCTGCTGTGTGTGCTAACCTGGTCAATAACTACAACAACCGTTTGATCTCCATAATTGGAAAAAAAAAGGCTTCTGTACCAAATATTAACATTGATTTTCAGGTGTTCAAATACTTATTTGCAGCAATAACATACAATTCCAGATTTTTTTTAAATTCTGTCTCTCACAGTGGAGATGCACCCACGATGAACATTTCAGACCCCTCCATAATTTCTAAGGGTGTTCAAATACTTATTTTCCTCACTTTACATCTCAATGTCTTTTTTCATGTTTTCTTTTACAAATTGTGGGCCATTGAGTAGCACTAAATCTCCAGTGTGCTTTTTTTTGTTTCTGTTCCAAATCTATAGTGATGTAAATAGGGGCATGATTACTTCAATCTATCTATCTTGTGTCTGCCTCTGTAATTTTGGACCAACTTTGTTTAATATGAAGACGGTGCTTCGCACATCGTGTTCTACAGCAGGTGTGTTGGAGAAGGCATGCGTAATGCTGACTCAACGCTCAATACTGAGAAAAAATCCCGCACACTGACTTACTTGCAAAGTAAATTTTTATTTACAGGTGGAGAGGAAATGTTTCGGCAACTAGGCCTTCGTCAGGCATAAAAAATGTAGGTTGTAAAAATGTGTATATTCACAGACATTGGGATAAATTTCTCTCCAGATATCTATCAACCTTATATTATGTATTAATTTACGAAATGTATTATTTATAGGTTTACCAGTACTTTGTGAGCTCGAGACATCCAATGTCGGCTAAACATAGACATGTATATAAAAGGGTTCCCTCAGCTGGTCCAGCGGACAGTTTACTGACAGTTCTGAGCACTCATGGAGCCCATCGACTCATTAAAAGGAACTGAGGAGACTGCGTCTGGAAACAGCGCCTTGCATAAAATGATAAACAATTACAAGTTAGGCATACACCTGTTCATAAACCTGTTCAACATCAAATACTACTCAAAAATGAATAAACACTTAAATCCAGAGGTGAAAAACATAAACAATTTCACTAAAGGCGTTAATAACCTTCTCCTCTCAGCACTTTGAGTGTCCATTTTGGAGAATTATGAGTGAGTTAGCTTCCATACTAGCGCCACACTTATGAACTGTTTGGTAGGCCAGGAATCAATGTTAAATACATTTAACATACATTATAAATACATTATTTATTCAGTTTAAAACCAAAATGTATTTTAGAATTCTCACACTTGCCAAAACAAAGCAGTAAATTCCCTTAAGTTTATTTTAAACATCATCTTTGCTTTTATTCATTATTGACAATATTGCCTATAAGGGGAACGAATGTATTATCAGCTGTTTGTCAGAGTCGTGTTGTGTGTTCTCTCTCATAAAGTTGTTAAGTGCGGACCCACAGACTCTTTATTCACGTTGAATCCAGCCATGTAGTGTGGACCTTCTTGAACGTAGTAAATCTCTCACAACTGAGAACGTTGTGCTGTGCATCTCCTGCTTAAATGTGAGCGCTCCTGACCTCAGCACCATCCAGCCACACAAGCACAGCTTCAGACAGTGAGTTTCAGAGCAGATGTTCCAGCTGAGCAGCACATGACTCTGATCACAAAAGCAGTATATTACAGTGTGAAGCCACTGAGGGGCCCTAATAAGCACCCACAAACACTCTCATCATGTCGGTGGGGCCCAGGCCGGCTCTTCCTCAAAATGAATGAAGATGTGCTGTGGGTTCCCTTTAGCGGCTGGACCATCACTTTTGCTAACAGAGCCTGTGGAGACGGCAGCCAAAAATGCCCAAATAGCATTAGCATAACACTTCATTTACATCCCTCCCCCTCGCCTGTCCTTAGACCCTCCTTCTCGGCCAGGAAAAACTACCAAACCTCTTTGGGAAAAAGTAGAAACCTGTAGGACCACAGTGAATGAGAGATCCGACTCCCTCGGACGGACAGGCGGACGCGCCTCAATAAATGCCTATTGCTCAAGCAATGCTTTTAAAGATTTTTAATAACCTAAGCCGTTTAAATAAGGTTAAAATGTAGCTGTTAGGTCCGAATGTTAAAATCTATATGACAGGTTAGACTACACATTTCACTAAAACGTAGTGAACACAATTATATTTCAGATTTTGTCCCCAGTTTGACTATTTTTGTAAAGTTTATAATTGTTCTTCCTGGTTGGATATGAGCAGCAAAAATGTCACAGGTAGAGGTAATTCCCCAACTGTTACTCGGAACCACACTATAAACAAGAGCCAAAATGCGAGTGGGAGGTTTTGAGTCAATATTCATGAGTCAGGACAAGATATAACGGCGTGTTTTGCTCTGAACCTCGGCTTATTCTGCAGAATATTGCCCGGGTCTTTGTGGCGTACTGTTGTTGCATGTGGCTCACCAATAAAGACTCTATTTTGCATTGAAACGTTTCAAGTCTGGAGTTCGGTTATTCTATGAGGAGTATTTTGTTTCTTTACAACGTCATAACCGGAAGTCCACAAACCATTTTTAAACACATATCTTTTAAATGTTTCATAGTGATAAACAAATAAGGAGTTTTTGCTTGAAATAACAAATGCTTTCTTAATTTCACAGAGGTACTCTGTTTCCTAAACAGCAACATTCACAATCACACACCAGGCCAAATGTCCACGATGAATGTATCATTTCACAGTCTCTTTGACATCATTTATTTGTTCCTTTAAAAGATGTTCTGAATGTAGTGTTGAAGCCGTGGAAAAAATGCCTCTGTTGTCCACAGAAACTCTATAGCTAGAAAAGAAAGAAGGACAACATTACACATTTTATTCTGTTAGAAAATATATAAAGGACAAACTAACTAATTACCAGTCTTGATTAATTTTCAGAAACAGTTACCGTAGCTATGAAATTCTTTGTGTTTCATGTCACATTATTTCAGAAACATCTACAAGTTTGTAAAACTTACAGTACATGAGGCCAGTGTTGGTTGCATTATGCATTGTATCTGCAGAACTTGTGATGATTCTTCACTAAGGTCGAGTCATTTTGCAGCGCTAGCTCCTCGTGCCATTCTTTGTAGCCTCTGTTTCTTCAATTGTTGCAGACTTTCCTTGCACAGAACAAAGCTCCCTGTGGTAAGAAGAAGGAGAAAAGATCCTTCAGATTGAATATTACTTTTGGGTGGAAACTGAAACGTTAAATTGATATTAAAAACATTGTTCAGATGACAATGGTAGAAAAGCTTTCAACTGTAATGTTTAAAAGGTTGTAGAAATGGAGTAGGACCTTACTCTAAATGAAGCAAAAGAGCATCCATACAACCCTTCATAGGTACTTTGATGCAGTTTGGAACCTAATTTATATCCTCACATAGAGTTGGCGTGTGGATGTGCCGGCACTGACTTGAAGGCAAGCCGAGCCGACAGGGATGGAGGGGGTGGACTGGCTCTTTGTCTCCTGCTCTGTGGCTATGGCTCGTCTTAATGAGCCGTAATGGCCGTCCAGAAGGATTCTAATTAATGTGCACACACAAAAGGCCTGTCTGCGCTGTCCTCCCGCTCCTGACACACCACCAAACACACACACACACACACACACACCCCCCCGAGGGACGCACAATATATTGCAAAAGTAACAATATTACACTATGGGCTTTGGTAATTATACATTTTTCAGTTTGCTCGCTCAACATAAGCTTTCTGCATTTGAAGATGTTTTGATTTGATGTTTTATTTGATTAAAACCATTTAGGCTTCATATGATTTTCTTTTTTTTTTTCAGTTTTTTATTTTAAAAAAAATAATTAAACATATGAAACACACACAACAAAAGAAAAAAACAAGACCAGAGAGAAAACAGATATAAAATAAAAAAAATAATACACATCCGACAAATAATAAAGCAAAAGAAGAGAAAACTATAAAAATCACAAAACCAAAAGATATCGTCCCATTTAGTCCAAAGTCTGTCAAATTTGTCCATCTTCAAATTAAGTCCAAATGTAATTTTTCCCATACTACGAATGTCCATCATAATGTTAGTCTTGTCTTTGATCATCGATGCATTTTGTGTCATCCATTTTTTTGTGACGGCATTTATGCGGCTGCCAGGAGGATGCTCCAGACAAAGCGGCTGGCTGTGTCCATGGCAGTAGTCCTGGGGTCCAAAAACTGTCCATTGGGATGGTGATGTCATAAATTGTCTGTAAGGCATTGCAAATATCAGTTTAACACTTACAAACAACAGGACAATCCCAAAACACATGACAGTGATTTGCCTCCTGGCTGCCACATCCTCTCCAACAGCATTTCCCTGTGAGTAATTGGCACTATGATGGGGTTATAAAGAAATGAGACACATTTTTCCAACAGAATTCCCTCCAAACATGTGAGCCCGTGGTTTTCCAAAGGGATGCACATATATTTTCCAACTCTTCATCAGCCAGGATATTCCCATTTACCCTCAGTGTCATCAGTAGAGTGACTGCCCAAATTGTTAATACAGTTGTACAATTTAGATATTAATCCCCTTGAAAGTTCAGATTTATATTATTTAATGAATTTTTCAGTCAAAAGGCTATGACGGTCATAATTTCTAATTTCTTGATTATAAAAACTCCTTATTTGTAAATACCTATAAAAGTCCTGTTTCTCTAAGCCAAAGGATTCTTTCAACTCATTAAAACTCTTCAGGTGATTCTCTTTTACAATCTGGTTAAAGACCTTTATACCTTTTGTTGTTCAGACTTTAAATCTTGAAAATCCTTAAATCTTTTAAAACCTGTTAGACGTGAAATTTTGATCATAAACCAACCAATTCAGAATTTTAACATCTATGTTTAGTTTGTGTGTTTTGATTATCCTTCCATGTTGTAAGAGCAGATTTCACCCAAGTGTTCTCCACCTCCCCCAAATGACACAACTGTAAGGGAACCCCCGGCACAACACCGATCTCAATATTCTTCCATTGAGCTTCATATTCTGGGTCACACAAGTCATCAAGGTAAACCCCAGCCTCCTTTTTCTTTTGATAATTGTAATTCGGATATAGTTTTTTTTTCCTTGCCATATAAATCTTGATATTGCTTTATTCCACTCATCAAACAGCCGATTGGGGATGGAAATCGGAAGAGTCTGGAACAGATAGAGAAACCTGGGCAGAACATTCATTTTTATAGTTTCAATCGTTTGACTAAGACTGAAGAAGGGGAAAAGGTTCAAATTTTCAAGATCTTTTTTTATATTAATAAAAAGAGGGATATCATTGATCATATCAGTTGATAGGTCTCTATAGAGTACCACACCTAAATATCTAAGAGATTCCGTTTGCCATTTAAACGGTAGGTTTTTCTAAAGGTCAGAGGTGGTCGCCAGTAAGAGAGAATTTCAGTTTTTTGTACATTCATTTTGTATCCAGACATTGGACCAATCTTTTGGAGAAAATGCATCACATTGGGTATGGACATTCCTGGTTTGGTCAAATACAATAGAACATCATCGGCAGCAGGCAATTTTGTGTTCCGTCCCATCAATTGTAACACCATGAATTGTTTTTGATTGTCTAATAAATTGGGCCAATGGTTCCAAATACAAAGCAAACAGGAGGGGAGACCAGGCGCAGCCCTGCCTGACCCCTCTTTCCAGAGTCAGTGGACCTGTCAGATGACCACTGATTTTAATTATTGATGTTGGACAATCGTAAAGAGCTCCAATATTTGTTAAAATTAGATTATCGATTTGAAATAGCACCTTAAATAAATATGGTCAGCTAACAGAATCAAAAGCCTTCTCAGTGTTCAAACTAATTATTATGGCTTTGTTTTGTTGTTTTTGTATATGATTCATTATGTGTAAGGATCGCCTTATGTTGTCTTGTGTTTGTTGTTTGTTAATGAATCCTATTTGATCCTTGTGGATTAAGTTTGGGCGTATTTGTTCCATTCTTTTGGACATAATTGAGGTGTAAATACGACAGTCCACATTCAAAATAGAAATAGGCCTCTATGAGGCACAGTCCAATCAGTCCTTCCCTTCTTTATGTATCAGGGATATAATGGCTTCCTTCCAACTAGGAGGGTCTGAGTTTTCCTAAGTGCCCAATTAAAAGTTGCCAAAAGGAAAGAAGTGTTTTTTAGAGCTTTATACCACTCTGAAGTGAACCCATTGCTCTCCGGAGATTTATTGTTCTTTAGTCTTTGCGCCTTGTTTTTCCAGAATGGTTATTTCAGCTCCAATTTCTTAATTTTGTTCTTCTGACATAACAGGCAAATTGAGGGTGTCCGAAAAGGAATATATATTGTCTTCTTTATCGTCTGGAATTTTTGAAAAAAAAAATTATAAAAGGATTCAAATGCTGATTGAATCTGGTCTTGTTTAGTTAAGATTAGATAATTTTTCCTGTCCCGTATTTTAAAAATTGTCCTTTTAGCTTGTTGTTTTTTAAGTTTCCAGGATAGTAATTTAGGCAATTTCAAATTCAAATTTAGATACAATCTAAAAATATATTTGTTTGGTAAAGAGCATTTCCTGTGAAGTCAGATCATTAACTTCCCCTCGTATCTTTTTAATTTCTTGTAACATTTTAGGACACCCTTTTCTGGCATGGCTATCCTCCAAAAAAAATAAAAAATTCTTGCAGATCATTTGGTTTTTTATCCCCTTTGTTTATTTTTTTCGGAGCAATAATTAAAGCAATAATTTGAATGGGGAGTTTCCCCAGTATAATTTTCCTCCAGATAAGTCTTAATGTTGTTGGACATTTTTTCTTTAAACGGGTCATTAAGCAGGCTGGCATTGAACCTCCATATTGTGTTTTTTCATCTTTCCTCAAAATCATAGGAGCATGATCACTTAGGTATATTGTCACTGCCTCAGTGATTTTAGATCTGTCTTTATTATGGGTGTACTTGATTGACGTATGGACGTATGACATATGTCTATCGATCCTATAGTCTTCAATAAGATATGGAACTTTTTTCTTGTTCCTCCAGTGCCTCTTAAGGTTGACACATCTAATGTAGGCTGGATGCAAAGAATCCAATCGCCGCCAAAAATTAGGGTTCCCTCAGAGTGGTTCACAATCAGGTCCATGACATCAGCATAGAAAGTAATAGCACTCCCTGATGGAGCATACACATTTATAAAGGGTGAAAACCTTTCCATTAATGTTCCCTTTAACCTGTACATATCTGCCTTCTTTATCCTTACATTAAAAACTCTGTTCAAAAACTATTCGGTTTGAATTCAAAATTACAACTCTCCTTCTATGTTTGTCTCTGTATGATGAATAATAGGATTTTTAATAAACAGAATTTAATTCGTTTTTGATGTCCAGTGTCATTCAAGTGTGTCTCTTGTAAATATACTATATCTATTATTTTCTTTTTTCATTTGTGTTAAAATTTTTGTTTGTTTGAGTGGGTTCAGTATGCCATTCACATTGAAGGATGCTACTTGTGACACTTCTGATGCCATTGGGTTGGTTGTATTGCTCGTACCGTTGATAACTCTAGAATGTGTTAAAGGCTCAAAGGGTAAAAAAGAAATCAGAAGGGTTCATGTTGGAAACAGGCATCGAATCCAAAACCTGATGAAAAAAAAAAAAGATCATAAAGGGGAGGGCAAGCCAATCCTAATTAAGGGCCCCCACAAAAAAACTCCCCAGGCACTCCTGACACTAGGCCTTTGCACTATCATCAGTCTCTTCCTATCAACAGAAATGTATCACCATGTGACCACAACTCGAACTCACATACCCCACGTTGGTGGTTCTATCTCTCATGTCTCTCTTTGCATCTTCCTGAGGATTTGAGTTTGAGTTTTTTACCTTCAAAAGTCACCAGAAGAGTCGTGGGGAAAGAGATACCATGTCTCAGTTTTCTCTTCCTGAGCTCCTCACAGATGTGGTGGAACTTTTGCCTTTGTACTGGAGGTCTTCTTTAACCCTTGCAGCCTTCAAGACGCGTTCCTTCACACGTTAAGAAACCTCATAATCAGGGCTCTTGGTTTATCAGCTGCTGGTCTTGGTTTGCCCAGGTGGTGTGCTCTCTTGATTGTGATGGGGGGTAACTCAACTAACTCAACCAGGAGGTTATTCTCCGACTCCAGCGTCGTCACCCTGGCCCGCAGCGCCTCCATTTTAGCCCTTACAGTCTGCAGATTGTCCGCATTATCTGAAACACTCTGCTCGACCTCCTCCATGCGCGCTCCGGTCACTCCCACTGCCCTCAGTTGAACGGCCACTACGTCGGACACAAACGGGCCCATGCAGAGAAGTCGCGAGAATCTCCATCCGGGCCGGCGGGACCCCGTTTGTCTAGTGGGGAGGTGAATACGGCTCATGTCATGTTTGATAGC
This sequence comes from Chaenogobius annularis, assembly GCA_015082035.1. Taxonomy (NCBI): domain Eukaryota; kingdom Metazoa; phylum Chordata; class Actinopteri; order Gobiiformes; family Gobiidae; genus Chaenogobius; species Chaenogobius annularis. The sequence goes on along the minus strand of BJKM01000070.1, from coordinate 884,748 downwards.
CATGTTAGCCTCACTTCGGTAGCTTGTGATTCGGGCTGTTTTCCAATGGGACCGTGGACCGTCAGCTTTGTTTGTTCCAGTAGTGTTACCGGTTTTGGATATTCCTTGTTTACTCATCTTTCTCTTTGGGATTAGGTGGGTCTAACAATGATTTTAAAGTTAGGTTTTGCAGCAGCGTTGTGATATGCGTCCACTCAAAGCGCCCATTACCAGAAATGCAGCTTTTATATGATTTTCATAACATATTCATAAATAGCCTTTATACTGAGTTTAAACAGTTCAAACCCACGGTTTAACAACCTCTCCTGTAAATCAACTTTTACTTGCACTTAACTAAAACATTTAGTGTCAAAACACTCCTCCGCTCAGATCAACAACTCCTCATGAAAAGTACATCCGCTTGACGCACATTATGAAGAAAACAACAACAAACATAAGAAAAATGTCTGTCCTCCTCTAGGATACGTAGGAGTTAGTTAGGATCAGTCAGTCTTAAGTTTAGACCTGTTCATCCTTCTTGTCGCTGCGTAATGAGCAGGACACTGTCCTCCTCCATCACCGTGTGGTACGCTGGAGCCACAGCCAGGGACAAACAGAGACTACAGCGCATTGTGCGTTCTGCTGAGAAGGTGATCGGCTGCAGACTTCCATCTCTGCAGGACCTGGCTGTAGCGTCTCCAGGGCTCTGGGACGAGTAGGTCGGATCACAGCTGACCCTTCTCACCCTGGACATGGTCTATTTGAACCACTCCCCTCAGGCAGGAGGCTACGGTCCATCCGGACCAGAACCTCCCGCCACAAGAACAATTTATTTCCCTCTGCCGTGGGACTCATGAACACTTCTTTAACACCTGCAACTTTAACTGCAATTAAAATCAATCACTCACTGCATTGTCACTTTCTGCACTACAACTGTAAATTTATACTGTAAATTCTTGTGTACATAGTAAAGCCTATTTTTATTTTATACTATAGTAATATAGTCAATTGTTTCCTAATGCATGCCCTTTTGATTTCATATATGTTGTTTTTATTATTGATCAGTCAAAACAAGTTCCTATGTTTGTGAATTTTATTCATTGACAATGGCAATAAACTTATTCTGATTCTGATATTTAAAAATTCAGAAAAGACAATCTATTTGTCGTAGACAACTGAAAAAATGTATAACAGGTTCATTTTGTAACCGGGCACAATGCGACAAAACCATGTGACTCGAGTTTTGATAGCGGAAAAAATTGCAGAAAAAACAGTTTAATTTTTCTCCCACAAACCACCAACCAATTTTTGTTCCCCCTGAACGTTAACAAAAACTCAACTTTTTGAAAAAATAAATTCAAAATAAATTAGACTTATTAAAATTGGTACAAACATACCTGAAGTTAGGACATTTGAATCAAGTTAAAACACTTACTTTGACGTAGACAAATAAAATTTGGCGCAGACATCCTTCTTGCGTGCAGGAGGTGGGGGACAGAGGGGTCCTGGCTAAACTCACGTCTATGCTGGACCATGAGTCTCACCCCTGCAGGACACTGTCCGCTCTGGAGAGCAACTTCAGTGACACTGATCCACCCCCGCTGTGTGAAGGAGAGGTTTTGCAGGTCTAACGCTGTTAGTCCTGAACGTGTCATTCCGCTTTCATAATCATGTGAAATACGATAATAATCATGTGCAATACTGTGGTCCCTGGTGCAATATTTTATTGTTCATATAACAGCTATAAATAAGTTATTTTTAAGTTATCTGTTTTTATTAGGCCCGAGACGAAGGACGAGAAACTCAAAAATCGAGTAGTAAACAAGGATGGATATGCCTGCGAGTGGTATTGAAAATTAGAATTCAGTGAGTTCTAAATTTTGAGTGACGACCCCATGAAAACATAATGAAAGACGGCTCAGTACCTCAAAAATAGATCAACATGGGGCGCAATGGGAGCCCAAAGCCAAAAAAGTCGCAGTAAAAATATGACGGAATAGTTTATGTGAGTGTGACGGAGCCAGTCCGTCAGAGGTTGTAGTCTCCGTTTGTAAAAGTGCGGAGCCCGTTCATGCACAGACCAACATACACTTGTTTTCATGTCCCCGCTTTCCCCTGCTGTTTCATTCATTCGCACCACACCCATTATTCATATAGTTCCCCATACTCCTCTGACACTAATTCGCCAAGGGTGCAACACTTGCGCGTGTTAGAATAATTCTTAATCATACACGCCAGCTCTTACCCATATTGATTTGCAGCTCCGCTCCTCCGATGCGGCGCGTTGGAGCTGAAACCGAGCCAGAACTTCTTCGTAGGTTAAATAGGCGCGTGTTCGGCGCCGTGGTGCTGACCATGTGAACATGCATGATGCAACCAGAGTTTTAACGCCTTTCTTTTGTGTTATTTTGAACATTAAAATGTAATTAACGAGCTTTTGCTTCGTAGGAAGATGCCACACATGTTTGTTATACATTTATTTGGGGTTTTCATTATCTGTGTATTTTGCTCAGTGGGGAGGGGCAAGTGAGTAATAAAGGGAGCCCGCTTTTGGCCTGGGAGTCAGTCGGTCCCTGGTTACAGTGCAGGTAACAGGGGTGCTGAGTGAGAGAAAGAGAGATTGAGACTTGGATAGGTAAAGTTAAAGGCTGAACTTTACGTTGGAAACATTGTAAACGCTGTATATATGTTTTTTGGACCAGTGTCTTTATCACTGTAAATATTTGCACCATTGTTGCACTTGGAGATTGGCACAATAAATAGCACCTGAGCACTTGGAAATTCGACTTCGCCTATTTTTGAAGAGAGTCCCGCCACATTTTGTGTCAGAAGTGGGATGGCAAGTCGAAAGAAAGGTCCTCGCCAACCAAAGCGCAGTGGTCTAAGGTCACAAGGCCGTGAGCGACAGCCAGAGGGGGCAGGAGCTCCAGATCCAGTATGGGAGACAGATGAGGATGAAGAGTATGAGGAGAAACCAGGCCCATCATCTGAACCAGGTCAGGACATGGTGGCGCTGATGAGAACATTTCTCGCAGGACAGCAGCGCCGGGAAGAAGGCTTGCTGGCCGAACTCCGGGGACTGAGAGCCTCTCTTCCTGCTGCTGTGGAGCGTGTGAGTCAATCTGCAGCCAATTATCAGCCAGCTCCTAGAAGACCTCGTCCAGCGCTAAACCTGCCTACACATTATTATTATTATTATTATTATTATTATTATTATTATTATTATTATTATTATTATTATTATTATTATCATTATTATTATTGCTCAGTGTTTTATGTTGCACCTTAAGGCCGAGACAAGTTCCTATGTTTGTGAATTCTGTTCATTGACAATGGCAATAAACTCTTTCTGATTCTCTCTTTCTGATTCTGACATCACGGGTCGCTTACCCCGACATCGATGACAGCCAGCAGCCCAAGGATGGGACTGCCAACACCTGGTGGACAGAGGTTGGTGTTCCATGGAAGTCCCATGGAGATCGATGATGTTGCTGAGTCGCAAGCAGGATAGACCAAGACCTGAATGGAGACATTAAATACCACAATATCAGAGTGGTGAGGACATGGAAAATTATTTGCTAGGTTTCGAGCGGATAGCTAGAACCTGGAGGTGGCCAGAAGACGAGTGGGCGTGTCAACTTGTACCCTTACTGACAGGGAAGGGACTGGAGGCCTACTCTGACATTTCACCTGAATCTTACCGACAGCTGTTTCGCTCCACCACTCTGCCCCATGGTGAAAGCCCCACGGAGACCTATCACCGCCTCAGAGGACTTTATCGCCGCTGGATAAGACCGGATGAACGCTCCAGGGAGGAAATCGGAGAAGCGATCATCATGGAGCAGCTTCTGTGGGTGTTTCCCTTTGAAGTGAGGACCTGGGTGAAGGAACATGAGCCAGCCGACGGATTTACCGCTGCCAAGTTGGCCGTGCAGTATCTCAACGCTCGGAAAGGAGGACCTACTGCCCGGTTAACCACAGCATCTCAGCGTGCACCAGCTCAACCTTTTCTTACAAGGCCTGCAACACGTGAGACCAACCAAGACCTGTCAGGTGCCATCAATTCTGCCCCAAACCAACTAAGGAGTTTATTTGTTTTCCTGCCAACAGCCTGGGCACAAAACCTCAGTTTGCCCACTCCGTAAAGCTAAAGTTAGCGGCGCGTGCTATTCTTCAAGACCAGAGGGCGCTAGTCAGACTGACAGTGCAGTACAACGCTGTGAAAATGTACTAATTAATGGCCAAGAGGTTACTGCTTTGCTGGACACTGGTAGTTTCACTTCCTTGATCAAACGTAGCTCAGTGCTAGTTAGCAGTATGGACTATGGCAAGACAGTGGACAATCCTGAAAATCCTGAAAATTCTGATTCTTTTGTGTGGGATGTGCCTGAAAATGTGTCTGTGTTGCAAAGCAATGATATAATTTTGAAATTTCTGTTTGCTAAGGTGGGGACAGAAACCAAGGGTTGTCTGGGTCAGGAGAAGTTTATTATTGGCAATGAGTGTAAACGTCTTGTTGTTCCCCTTAGCTGTAGGACCCTGGTCATGCATTTAGCACACACAGTTCCATGGTCAGGTCACCTCGGTCGCCACAAAACATTCCCACGCGTCAGTTCCAGATTTGATTGGCCGTCCATGTATGCCAACATTCACAAATACTGTGCAATATGTCCTGCCTGTCAGAAAACATGTCCTGTGCGCAAGTCTGACCGTGCCTTTTTGCAGCCTCTTCTAGTTATCTCCACTCCCTTCCGACGGATTGCTATGGACATTGTGGGGCCCCTGGTGAAGAGCAGCAGTGGACATCAATGCATCCTTGTCATCTCGGACTATGCCACCAGATTTACAGAGGCTTTTCCGCTGAGAACCATCACTGCGCCTGCTGTCCTTCGAGCACTTGTCCAACTGTTCTCCAGGGTTGGATTACCCGATGAGATTCTCACGGACCAAGGCACCAACTTCACGTCTCGTCTGATTCACCTCTTCCAGCAGCAACTTGGAATTACATCCATCAAAACATCCCCGTACCATCCACAAACTGATGGGACTAGTTGAGAGGTTTAATCAAACGCTGAAGCGGATGCTCCAGAAGTTTGTGGATGATACCGGCATATACCGGCAAAGACTGGGACTGCTGGCTACCCTTTGTTTTGTTTGCCTATCGAGAGTTCCCACAGGCGTCAACTGGATTTTCCCCATTTGAGCTGTTGTATGGCTGGGATGTTCAGGACTTAGAGGAGGCAAAAAAGAACTTGCAAAGTGCTCAAAAAGCCCAGAAAGCCTGGTACGACCGCCAAGCCTGCAGTCGTGAGTTCCAACTTGGTCAGAAGGTGTTGCTTCTTCTGCCATCCTCCACCCTTAAACTTTTGGCAAAATGGCAGGGCCCATACACTGTTACACGCAAGATGGGGCCAGTCACCTACGAAGTCCTACATCCGGAGAAAAAGAAGTCTAAACAGACGTACCATGTCAACCTCCTGAAGGTGTGGAGAGAACGTCCAGTCCAGGCTCCAACAAAAGTCCTGTTGGTCAGGAAAGTGGATGAAGATGAGGACGGGGAAGAGCCGGACATGGGACTGGAGGGACTGATCAACCACACTGCTGCCCCTATGCTGGTTCATCTCCCTCACTCAAGCAAGGCCACAAATCTACTCCAGATCTTGCAAGGAAGTAGTCCTCGGCTTTGGTTTCCGTTAGCAGCTCCTGGAAGGACTACAGCAACGGTGAGAACATGTCATTCGTCTCTGAAGAATCGGTTGGCCAATATCGACAGCAGCCTTATTGGGCTTCAACAGCAGCTTGTTGTGGAAGCTCCAAGAGGAGATCAAATGAAATGGCCTGAGACTCGGAGTAATTAGAACCATCCAACTGCTGAATGGAGCAGTCCATGTTAGTGATTCTGTTGTCAAGAAAGACGGATCACTCAGGATATGCATCAGACTTTTGGGAAACCCTGAACTCTCGTGTCAGAGTTGACGCATACCCAATGTCCAAGAAGGTTTGATGACCTGCTGGAAGAAGATTGGTTTCAGCCAAGTACATCACTCACATTGGACACTTTAGTAAAGGAACGGATACTTGGCAATGTGCCTACCTCGAGGGGTCCTGCACAACCCATACACAGTCAAATTCCAAACACTCGGCATGACGGCTTGTTTCAGCTTTACTGTGATGCCGAGTTTCGTGGCTACATGCGAGCACCCGCCACGTTTCAACGTCTGATGGCAGTCGAGTTCATCCACGGGAGTGTGAGCATTTCAGCGTAGGCTTATCTCGGGACAATGTGTCAGTCTTCAGCCGGGAGACTGTATGGGCAATGATCATGTCCGACACCCGTCTCCCCCAAGTATCTGAAAAGCAGATCCAGCGCGAGCCGGTCTAAGACTAGGGACAAAGCTGAATGCCGGCAAAATGTGAGTGGGCTCGGCAGGAAAAAAACGCTACCTCGGCTATCAGATGGGTCGAGGGGAGGTGACCGGCCTCAAGTCGACAAAAAGGTCGAGGCTGTCCTGAAGTCTCACGCACAGGCCACGCTCAAAGAAAGAGGTGCGGTCCGTTCTTGGATTAGCTGGATGGTACAGTAAAAGATGGATGCCACTATGGTTGGCCTCGGAGCAGTCCTGGCTCAGGGGGAACCTGGAGAGGAGCGTCCAATACTGTACCTGAGTCACAAACTGCAGCTACGCGACACCGCCCCCCCCGCTACTCTGCTGTCCATTGAGAAAGAGGGCCTTGCCATCAAATGGGCTTTGGAGAGCTTGCGCTACTACCTGCTAGGACGAGAGTTTGATTTTTGGAAACTGATCATCATGCCCTGACGTGGATCAACACCATGAAGGATCACAATAGTCGCCTAACCAGATGGTACCTTGCCCTTCAGGGAGCCAGTCCGTCAGAGGTTGTAGTCTCCGTTTGTACAAGTGCGGAGCCCGTTCATGCCCGCGTGACCACACAGACCATGTACACACACTTGTATCATTCATTCCCCGCTTTCCCCCCCCGCTGTTTCATTCATAGTCGCTGAACCACACGCATGAACATTCACATAGTTCCCCGTACTCCTCTGACACTAATTCGCCAAGGGTGCACACTTGCAGCTTCGCTCCTCCGATGCGGCGCGTTGGACCGAGAAACCTTGAGCCAGTACTTCCTGATTGGTAGTTACGCACTGTCAATTTGGGACGCGCCGTGGTGCTGACCATATATGTGACATGCATGATGCAACCAGAGTTTTTACAAATAAAACGCCTTTCTTTTGTGTATTTTATTTTGAACATTAATATGTAATTAACAAGCTCTTGCTTCGTAGGAAAGAAAATCCAGAAACCAACACACATTGTTGTTATATGCATAGCAACAACATTGTTTCCATAAGGCAGGAGTTGGTGATACCTTTATTTTCGGTTTTCATTATCTGTGTATTTTGCTCAGTGGGAGGGGCAAGGGAAGTAATAAAGGGAGCCTTGGCTTTTTGGCCTGGGAGTCAGTCGGGCTTCGACTCACTGGTTACAGTGCAGAGGTAACAGAGGCTTGCTCAAGGAAAAAGTGAGAGAAATATGCGAGATTGACAGTGGATAGGTAAAGTTAAAGTTAAAGTTAAAGCTGAACTTTACATTGGAACATTGTAACATGGACGCTGTATATATGTAATTGGTTTGGACACACGTGTGCTCTTTATCAGCACTAGGGTAAATATTTGCACCATTGCTTGCCATGAGCTGGGCTTAGCCGGGCGATTGGACGGGGTGTTTATGGAGATGGCACAATAAATATGCACCTGATCCATCTTCGCATCCTGGGCTTGTTGGATACAATTATTCAGATCACTTCGCCTATTTTTGAATGGAGAGCTCTCAACCAGCGCCCCCACACCCCTTCGAGCGCCACTGGGAAAGCGCGGTTCCACCCGGATACGCCTAGGTCGAGAAATCTACGAATTTGAGATGGATATGTAAGGAAATTTTAGGGCAAGACCACCCCACCTCCCAGCCAGCTACAGGGCCAGGGTGAAAGGAGCCTGACTGTGGCGCCGCAGCATAAAAAGCAGGAAGTTGGGTCCCATGTTACCGAGCCAAACATGGCAAGTAAGCTGACAAAAGTGCATCTCGTCGTACTTTTGGCATCTCCTCCTACAGTTTTCATTGAAAACACTTGTCCACAAGACACAAAACCCATGAGCAATGAAATATTATCTGTTTGAAGCTGATAACCATAAACCTTTGGGTATAGTCATCATACATTTAATAAACAAAATCGCAATTCTTGTGGTGTGGTGTCGGTGTAATCTTACCTCATTCGTCCAAGAGTGTTCCATTGTAGAAAAAGATTCATTTGTAGTCATGTCTGGACTCTGTTTTTCTAAAAATTCCTTTGACGTAGACAAATCAAATTTGGGCAAAGACATCCTTCTTGCCATTTTAAACAAAAAAAGCCAATGACGGTAGACCTCTATTTCTGCAGTGATGTTAAAACCGAGGAAGAGAGACCTTGGTTTTAAAGAAACCGTGGAAACCTAACAAATATTGTCATTGACATTCACCCACTTTCATGCGTTCTGAATTTTGAATGGGATTGAACGGAAAAATTACTTTGACGTAGACAAATTACATTTGGCAAAACAACACAGACATCGTGCTTCACTAGCAAGGACCACAACCCCAGCTAAGATGACAAAGTGGTGCTTCAATTGACTACAGGATATAGACGAGAAAAACATGATCAACACGAGTGTACAGAAGGGATGGATGCAGTTTTGGGGCTTCTGGCATGATGAGGGCTGTAGGCTCCTGGGTATCGATATGGTCCCCCGTCTAGGCGATTTACATTCGAATAATAATTAGAAGAGGTTTTCTGAGAGCAGCAGTGGGGATAACAAACGAACAGAAACTATCGGAACTTAGCATTCATGTGTTACCTGGATGCCTAAATAGTGCATGTAGCAGTAAAGCAGGAAGGGGCGTGAAAGGGGTGTGGCCCTGCTCGCCCTGAGGGACAAGCTGGAGACGGCTGGTGTGGACTAGCGCGATCTGGCGGAGTGGATCCTGGACTACCTCGCAAAACCAACCCCAGTTTGTGAGAGCCCGGGACTGTGCGTCTGACACTCGGACCTGCAGTGTGGGGGCGCACCCCAGGCACTTCGCACCGTCCAGTAATAAGCGCACCCTTTCTCTTCAGACACCCTCAGACACGACACGGACAGCTGTGTTCTGCAGAAGTTCTCTGATGACTCTGCCATCATCGGACTCTAAATACACACTCACGGGTGACTTAAGACGATGTGGAGTACGGAGGACTCGCGCAGGATTTTGTGAACTGGTGTAGGCAGCAGAACCACCTCCTCATCAACGCAGGGAAGACCATGGAGATGGTGGTGGACTTTCACAGATGCCTTAACACTGCTGACGCCAGTGAACATCCAGGGAAGGGACATTGAGATGGACTCATACAAGTACGTCGAATTGGGTGTTCATCTGAACCACAAACTGGACTGGACTCATCACACAGACACGCACTGTGGCGGACAGTAACTGTTAAATAATACAGTGAGAAAAAAGAGTCAAAGTCCTCTGCACTCTCTACCTCTTGAGGAGACTCTGGCTTATCCTTTGGAGGAGTGACAGGACCTACTACGACTCGGTTAACTGGTGGGCATATAAATCAGCCAGAGAGGACTCCTGTACTGGGGATAATTGTGGTCTGCTGGAGGCGCAGCAGCATCACAGAGAGGGAGAGGAAGAAGCTGAACAAAGTCATCAAGAAATCCAGCTCCGTCCTGGGCTGTGTTCTGGACTCGGTGCAGGAGGTGGGGGACAGAAGGGTCCTGGCTAAACTCACGTCTGTGCTGAACCATGAGTCTCACCCCCTGCAGGACACTCTGTCCGCTCTGGAGAGCAGCTTCAGTGACAGACTGATCCACCTGTGTGAAGGAGAGGTTTTGCAGGTCTTTTCTCCCTGCTGCTGTCAGACTTTACAACAAACACTATTAGTCCTGAACGAGTCAGCTTTCATAATCCTGTGCAATACTGTAGAGACATAATGTCTATTTTAAATGAAACCACTTTTTCCTTGAGACTGAGCAATATTCCGTTCTGTCCATAAAACATGACAGCTGTAAATGAGAGTGTTATTATTATTATTAAGATTATAAGAGTTTTAATTTATTTTTTTTTCTAAATTTGCTGTTTTTATTATCATACTGTGCCTAATAAACCTGTTTCTGTACCTATTCTTTGTTGCACAACCCTGGAATTTTTTCCCCATTGTGGGACAAATAAATGGGTGATCTTTATCTTATCTTATCCCGAACTTAAGATAACAAACTTCATTTCTTGCCATTCTAAACAAAAAAGCCAATGACGGCATACGTCTAGCTGTAAGCAAGTTACCATGGCAACCTGACATATACTGCCATAGACTTGCATGCGTTTTGGTTTACAGGCAGTTTGAATGGGATGAAAACATTTACTTTAACATTAATAGTAAAATTTGGCACATTTATTCTCCACGTCACACTGAACATAAATGTCAATGGGGACATAACATAACATTACTCGAACTGTGCGGTTGTGAAAATGTTGAATGAAGTAGTATAAAGCTGGTACTGTTTGTGAGGGAGGGGTGCTGTAGGGGATTAGAGGTGTGCTCTTTGCCGTGGCGCGTACTCCAAGGTCGCAAGGGGGGCGAGGGCCTTTATGGCTTTCCCTTATTTCCCTTATTAAACCATGATTAAAAAAGGTGCAGTACCTAATTTTTACAGTCTTCAAAATGTGAAATAAAGAACTGGTTCATTTTAAACTGTTTGCAGCATTTAACATGTAATGCTCCTTTAGCTAATCCATTCCTAGCGTCCAAATTATTCACAGAGATTATAATAAATTAATTATGATGATTAACTCTCCCCAACATCTCTCCATGTTCACCAAAGCATACATGGATGTCGGCAAGGTGAGGCTGCACACTGGATGGTTTAATTGCACCTTTGATGAACATTATTATGGGATGGCAAAAATAAGAGATTGTGGAGATGAGCCCCCAGACTTGAGTGCGGAACAGGGAGAGGCCATGGCCCTATTGTGCGCCGTCACAAAACAAAGACAGTAATAAAAGGTTTGACGTTGGCTTTTTGGCCTCCAGCCCCAACATATCCCCTTCCCCTCTTTCCTCCTCATTAGGCCGGCTGCTTCTCTCTGATAGAACACATGCACTCCAGTCTGCTGCCAGCACTGTACCTGCACTGCAACGATCACAAATACATCACATTTGATCAGATGGAAATCTGAAAAGAGTAAAACAAAGCACGGTTAGTATAAAAGGGAAACGGAACCAAGAAGGAATGGTGTCTCTATCCCTTATGTGTCCGGACTGTCTGAAAAACTACAAAGGATTTTTAGACCAGTTAACATTTTAAGACAAAAACTGGTTGAGGCTGGCAGAAAAAAAGAGCAATGTAGTGTATTCTATCAATGCAGTGAGAAAAGTTGTAAAGAGCATTACAAAGGGGAGACTGAACAACTACTACACAAGAGGCTTTATCAGCACGAGAGGAACGCATATTCAGGGTTTACTGAGCTTCATACATCTTCATTTTAAAGCTACAAACCACTCTTTTGAAGACAATGAGGTGAAGATTCTAAGCAGGAGATGAGCTGGTTTGAAAAAGAAGTTAAGGAGGCCATTTTTGAAGGATGAGGGAGCTACGGCCAACAAATAAGAAGATTTCTATGGCCCATTACAGGGCTGTTAGAGTAATGAAAATGATCGTTTGCACCGTTTTTGATTTCCCCTGAAAACAAACAAACAGGACAGGCTCCGCCCGGTGGGCAGGGCTTATGCAGCTCAGAGTATGATAAATATCCAAGTTTTCTGACTAGATCCGCAGATTGAGACTCTTGGAGTCGAAGCGTCTGGATGACTACAACTGATCTTTTTCTACAATAGGACACTCCTGCACAACAGAGGGATTACACTGATTTATAAATTTTGTCTTGATTGGGATTCCATTAATAGAGAGGATATCATGCAAAATTTACTTTTGTGAGCTGCTTAACACAAAGTGAGCAATTGATGTGTTTTCTTTTATTTGGCGCTAACGTACTCATACAATGTCAGGTGAACTGATTCAATGTTCAAAAAGTGTAATAGATTTAGCTGTTTTGTAATTTAAGGAGGACTGCAGCAATATCTGAAATATTGTAATATTTTATCACCTAAAGTCTCACAAAAAACATTGTGGGCTGTCACAATACATTGAATTACAAGATCCTTTGCTTCAGTACATCAATTTGTTTCAGGAAGAACTAAAAATATAGAGGGAACTACATAGACCATGACCTTTGATCCATTTTATTGCAGACAAAAGAAATAAGGACTTTATCGTGATATCGTACTGTGAGATTTGGATAACGTTTCATCCCTAAATATACTGTTTATATTTAATTTTTTTACCTTAGTTGTCCATGCATGTTTGAGTAATGCTCTATTGTCCCTCATTTGAGGCATTAGTAATTTGATAAGAAATATTATATAACTCCACACTGAAGTGTACAATTGCTTAGGGCATCATTATAAAAAATTGAAAAAGCAAAAATGACATGGTCTTTGCCATTTTTTAAACCTTGTATAATTATACATATATATATGTAAGATAAAATGCAACAGCAGATTAAACAAACTCCCCCCAAAAATGGAAAAGATGTCCACCCCGGACAGGAATTTAATTTTGATCGAGTTTTGTTACATCATGATAATCTCAACTTCAACGACTTGTAAAAAAAAAAAATTGTTATCCAAACGAAGAAACTACTTGCGATGAAAAGGGGAAATACTTCTAGATTCATGCCCGTTCGTATTTTTGAAATTGCCCTCAAAAGAAGTGGGCGTAACCATGAAGTGTCCGGTATTAGTTACATCCAATCAGTACCAGTTTACGTTTGAAAGCGTCATTCTAAACGCCATGCTACGTCATCAGAATGCAACGCTTTATTACTGCACTCGACGGTGGAACTGTTTTGGTTGTGTCTACTCACGGGAGCCTGTAGCTTTACATCATCATCAAATTGCTAATTTATCTACTTTATGGTATTTTTATGATGCCTCGACGTGGTACTTTCTGATGTATTGAAAAAATATTTGTAATTCCTTATTTTAAATTTGGACTTTCATTTAACACTTCTGTACACTTTAGTGTGGAGTGACACACACACACTCACACACACACACACACGATTTGAGCCTGGTATGTGTGCTGCCACCATGTGAGAAACAGTTATTTTAAAATATATTGTTCTTCGGTGTGTGTTTTTGATAATCAGATTTCTCTTGTGTTTCTTGTGTTGTAAATACACACTAAAATCATACCCGACTTGAAATTCTCTCTTCTTCAGTCACATACTGTGGGTCAGAGGACAGTGGTTTCATGAATGTACAAAAACAGCCTGTTTCAGCATCAAGGAATCTCTCATTCCTTGATGCTGAAACAGGCTGTTTTTGCCATTATCCTCGGAGAATGGTGCTAGGGATGGTAGAGGGGTGGCTTGGTGGTCGGCGGGGGGGGGGCAGGTGTTGCAGGGGCTTGTTAGGGCCCCAGCTCCAGTAAACAACTCCTCCTTGTGAACTGTACCACAGCAGGCTGATATGGGGAGTCAGGGAAAGCAGCGGAAGGAGGCAATTATCAGCACTAAAACTTATTAAAAAGAATTTCTGCAGTTTTCGGACATTTGAAACATACAATGAGACATTTACACATTTTGTCCAGATTGATCAGCGTATGTTGTTAAGATGTTAAGTGCCACTGCTCCCATGGGCGATTCGTGCAGCAGCTGCACTGTTCCTTTTGCAATTAAACAGTGAGCCTAAAGTAGGCATAGCCTGTCTGTAGTTCTTTATCACTACAAACAAAGCCTTTCTCTCTCCATAGCGAGTTTGAGATGCGCCCCTATATTCCCCCGGAACCTATGTTCCCCCTTTTCTATGAACGGGGGAACTACAGTACCTCATGCACAACTATATCCAATAGTTGTGCATAAATGTATGGTTTTACAGAAGAACATATAGCAGCATATTCAGCCACGGTGTAGGTCCCGGGGAATATAGGTACCAGAGAACATCGAGCTGACCTCAAGTTAAAACGGACACTGACAGATCAGGGACCCGCAGATGTTTTCTAGGAAAAGATCATAAAAATTTACCCCATATTCAATTAGAAACCATGTAAAAGAGTGAATGACACAAGACATGTGACAGAGCTGACACTGCAGTGTGTGCAGAGCCAAAGTGGTTCAACTTCTTACAAATGACTAAATCATGTTTTTCAAAAATGCAACAGAAAGCATGAATAGTTTGCAGCCAGTTGTGTTTTCTAGAGCTTTGATTTGTTCTGCAGAAGAGGAGAAGAAGGGCTTTTGTGACGCTGGAGCGGAGCAAGGATATTGCTCCGCTCCAGCAATTCAGTTAAAAACCAAACCCCTACGTATTTTTTACAAGTTCAAAGTGGGTTGGGGGCATTGGGGCACCACTGAACATTTCTGCTTAGCGCACCCAAATGGCTAGCAGCGGGCCAGAGATCATGATTCTGTAATGTTCAATAACAAAGTTGACCAGTGACAGGTCCATAGAGGTTCAGGTATCACCTTGGTGTATTTGCTCAGGTAGATCATAACGTCTAGATGTGTCTAGATGACCTACTGCATTCATGTATTCTTAAAACAGTGAACAATGGGCCTCTTCATGAATGTCCTCTTTAAAAATGTTTGCCACTTCCACTTTAAGAAGATTCTGAGAGAACTCTGTGTCATATTCTTTATGCGTTCTTAAGATAAATTCCTTCTTAAATGAGAGTTGCACCCCATTCACCAAAATCTAGGTCCGAACGCCACGTTTTATTTGATGATATGTTTTTGCTAAGAAATGCCCTCTAAATTTCCATATATGGGCTTGACAGAACATGAGAGTCTGTGGGAGCAAGGAGGAAAAAAAAAAAAAAACCTGAACATGAGACTGTTTTATAGCTTCAACTACAATTAAAAATGCCCAAACACTTTCAGTGGGAGCATATTTAATTCCTCAATTTATTGAGAAATTGTCACAACCCGGCGACACTAACCGGATAACCAAAATCGAGAATACATAAAATACGAATTAACCAGTTCCATGGATGTTAGGATGCACCGGAACGTCAGGCGAAGGTAGTATTTCTGTAAATGCATGATAAGGGTATGTGGGAGTATTGTAAGGTGATGTGTCGTGAACAAGATAAGAAAAGGTAACAAAGAGACGGTGCACACAGGTAGCTGGCGAGCAGAAAGCGGCCCTGCGCCAGAAGCACAAGCTCTTAATGTGTCGGGCACGAAAATTTACCCACCACCAAACAACCACGGCGCACTTTCTGCAAATTCTAATGGTAAATAACAGAGGCGGGGGGCGCATTTTAGACCAGTACCTCTGGTCATGGGGGGGGGTAATAGAGGAGTGCTGAGTACTGCTGGGGTAGTGCCCCATACAGAGGTACTGTGGCTTGGGCCGCTGAACAGCCTGGTGAAGTAGACTTTGCATATGCTCTATTATATCAATTCAATTACATTTATTTTTGCAACGCCCAAAATCACAAAAGCAGTTTCCTCGAGGGGCGACAGTGAAAAACAGAATAAAAACAGAATAAACTGTGTTCATAGGGATTGGTTAATATCCCAGCATCCAGTGTCCTTAGACCCTCCTTCGTAGAGTAGAAACCTGGAGAAGTTCAGTAAAGAAGAGATCCGACTCCCTCGGACGGACAGGCGGACACGCCTCAATTTGACTGTGGAGCTGGATCCACTCAGGAGAACCAATTCTTCGAGGCTGATGAAGAGCCGTTCATATGGAGTAGAGACAGTTTCTCCAGGCAGTTGAGGAGCATCTGGATCCACAGGTCATCGATGTGCCTGCTCCACTCCCGTCGGGGAAGTGGGAGAAGAAGGAAAAGTGATGAACAAATTGCAAGTGAAATTAAATATTAAATATTGTTTGATAGAAAAGTAGTAAGAAGCAGAGGATAGTGCTCAAGCTGCCATACTTCCCCCAGCGTGACGGTCTGATTGGGTTTCATTGATAAATACAGTTGTATGTCCTCTGCATTTCAGTGGAAGGTGATGCCAGGCTTTCTGATAATGTTACCTAACGGCAGTGTGACGGTGTGTCCTAACCGCCCAGTAATTTCCCCACCTGGCGCTCTCTCATGGCCCGAGAGTGCCGTGCCCGAGAGTGCCGTGAGTTCGAGGGTGCACACTCGGCGCTTACTCACCTGCTGCTGCTGTCGCTGCCTCCTGTCCGGTGGACCAACCCAAGGAAATGCTGAGTGCTGGTTTGAAGTCCAAGTTTGCGTGCTTGGTCTGGTCACATGACCAGAGGCCTCGATCATTTCAATAAAATGTGTTTTTTTGTTATTTATCATTGTTTTCTTCGTTATTGGTGTCTAGCCCATATACAGGGCTATGGGGATTTTAGTCTGAATTAAAAAGGGGCCATATGATTTTGTGGTTGTTTGTTGATTTATGCTTATTTTGTGTTTCACCCCTATCAATTGTTTATTTGGTTTGCCCATGGGAGGGGCTAGGGGGTTTAAAAGGGAGCTCTGATAATTGTTGGAGAGAGCACCAAGGCGAGAATAACATGTTTGCTGTGAGACCCTGAGTTTTTGAATCCTGTAAATACTTTGATTGTCGTTGTTTGTTCACTGTAAATACTTTTCCACTGCTTTGGGACTGGGTGTAAATAAAAACCACCTAAGTATTTTCGACTGAGCCATCATTTTTTCACGGAACCTAAAACCAAACACGTGACAGGCAGCATATAAAGAGTAAACAGAATTGGACCGAGTACTGAACCCTGTGGCACACTGTAGGTTACTTTAGAACAGGGTGAGGAGCTCTGGTTTACATTAACAATCTGGTACTTATCCAATAGGAAGGATTTAAACCAGCTGAGGGCTGTCCCTCTGACACCTACATCACATTCTAACCTCTGCAGTAGAATGTTTTGGTCGATGGTGTCAAACGCTGCACTGAGGTCCAATAGAACCAGGATTGAGACCAGTCCTAGTGACCAAGCTGCATTTGTTCATATGCACTAAATGGCGAAGTTAGCTTTGTCTGTGGTAGCCTAACGTAGGCACCTGTACCTTTAATATACTTTAAAACCAAATGTTGTAATGACATTTATTCGTATGATAGTCCTGGTTTAGTCCTTCTGTCTATGGTAGCCTAATGTAGGCTCCTATACTTTTAATATACTTTAAACCAAATGTTGTAATGACATTTATTTTTATGATAGTCCTGGTTTAGTCCTTCAGTGCTTTTTAGACCTGGTTTAGACTAGTTCTGTGAGGTGAAAGCCTGAAGTTGGCTTAGTTCTAATTTGGAACTATTCTAGACTAGGCCTGATAGTCCAATATCTGCTTTAGTCCTGCTTTATATCAATGTTTTTTAGTAGATATGGTTTGTTTAGTCTCTGTCCAGGTAAGGTTTCTGGTAAACACTGGGTTTGCACTACCTGGGATTTAGTGCTTTAGTCACGTAATAGTTATATTTTTTACTTCTCCGAAAGTAAAGCAGGTCAATTTCTGTTGAATTGAGCCAAGGTGAGTTGTTTGTGTATCTTAGATAAAACTTAAAATTGTGCCGCAATTCTAGAACATGTATTTTTCCCCACACACAAAACAAAACACATCACAGAGAGCAAAAAAAAACAAACAAATAAGTCAAAAACATGGTAATGGTGGGCCTCCTGGGAACTATTTTTTCCCCAGCATTTACTTGTGAATAAATTGACATGGTGTTAACGTGTTGTGCTTTTCCAACAAAATTCCCTCCAAACATGTGACTTTGTGTTTTTCCATTGAGATATAGATACTTTCCCACTCTTCAGCCATCAAAACAAAATTACCTTCCCTTTTATTTTTGATCATTTTAGAATGGTTGCCCAGATTAATGCAATTAGATCATTTAGATATTATTCTCTTGAAAGTTCTGATTTATATGACTCAATATAACATTTGGTCAGATGGTTATAACGGTCATTGCTTGGTTTAATTTCTTGGTTATATATAAACTCCTTTAATATGTGTGAAAGTCCTGTTCCCTAAACCAATAGATTCTTCCAATACATCAAAGCTTTTTATGTGATTATCTTTTACAATTTGTGCAAAAAATGTATACCTTTTGTTAAAATGTTGTCTTTGTTTAGTTAGTATGTTTTCATTAGCTTTTTCAATGTTGTAAGCACAGCTTTTATCCAGGGATTCCCAATTTCCTCCAAATAACTCAACAGTTTGTCATTCAATTTTGATAAACATTTTTAAATTCACCCCTCCCTGAACCGACACCTTAACGCCCGAATGATCTCAGGAGCTATGTTGTCCGGGGCTTCAAGCCCCTGGTAGGGTCTCCCAAGGCAAACAGGTCCTGGGGGGACGGGCCAGACAAAGATCGGTTCACAAGCCCCCTATGATGGAAAGAAAAACAAGGCCAGTTACGTCGCCCGGATTGGCGTTACCGGGGCCCCACCCTGGAGCCAGGCCTGGCGTGGGTGCTCGACGGCGAGCGCGCCTGGTGGCCGGGCCTTTCCCCACGGGGCCGGCCGGGTGCAACCCAAACGAGTGACGTGGTGCCGTCCTCCCGTGGACCCACCACCTGCAGGAGGATCCGTAAGGGGCTGGTGCGGAGGGATCTGGGCGGCAGTCGACGGCAGGGGCCTCGACGACCGGATCCCCGGACGCAGAGACTAACTCTGGGGACATGGAACGTCACCTCGCTGGGGGGGAAAGAGCCTGAGCTTGTGCGGGAGGTTGAACGGTTCCGACTAGATATAGTCGGCCTCACCTCCACGCACAGTTTGGGCACTGGAACCCATCCTCTTGAGAGGGGCTGGACGCTCCACTTCTCTGGTGTTGCCTGCGGGGAGAGGCGGCGGGCTGGCGTGGGTTTGCTTATTGCCCCACAGCTCAGCCGCCATGTGTTGGAGTTTACCCCAGTGAACGAGAGGGGCGCGTCCCTACGCCTTCGGGTTGGGGACAGGTCTCTCACTGTGGTGTCGGCCTACGGGCCGAACAACGGTGCTGAGTACCCGGCCTTCTTGGAGTCCCTGGGAGGGGGTACTGGACAGTGCACCGACCGGGGACCCCGTTGTTCTACTGGGGGACTTCAACGCCCACGTGGGCAACGACAGTGACACCTGGAGAGGGGTGATTGGGAAGAACGGCCTCCCCGATCTGAACCCGAGTGGTGTTCAGTTATTGGACTTCTGTGCTAGTCACGGACTGTCCATAACGAACACCATGTTCAAGCACAAGGGTGTCCACCAGTGCACGTGGCACCAGGACACCCTAGACCGGAGGTCAATGATCGACTTTGTTGTCGTGTCATCTGACCTCCGGCCGCGTGTCTTGGACACTCGGGTAAAGAGAGGGGCGGAGCTGTCAACCAATCACCACCTGGTGGTGAGTTGGATCCGCTGGCGGCGGAGGAAGCCGGACAGACTTGGCAGGCCCAAGTGAGTATTGTGAGGGTCTGTTGGGAACGTCTTGCGAGCCCGGCTGTCAGCAGGGTCTTCAATTCACACCTCCGGGAGAGCTTCTCCCAAATCCCGGGGGAGGCTGGGGACATTGAGTCCGAGTGGACCATGTTCTCGACCTCCATTGTCAATGCGGCTGCTCGGAGCTGTGGTCGCAAGGTCTCAGGTGCCTGTCGCGGCGGCAACCCCCGAACCCGGTGGTGGACACCGGAAGTAAGGGATGCCGTCAGGCGGAAGAAGGAGGCCTATCAGGCCTCTTTGGCTTGTGGGACTCCTGAGGCCGTTGACGGGTATCGGCGGGCCAGGCGTGCCGCAGCTCGTGCTGTCGCAGAGGCAAAAACCCGGGTCTGGGAGGAGTTCGGGGAGGCCCTGGAGGAGGACTATCGGTCGGCCCCAAAGAAATTCTGGCAAACCGTCCGGCGCCTCAGGAGGGGGAAGCAGTGTTCCACCAACACCGTTTACGGTGCGGGTGGGGACCTGCTGACCTCGACTGGGGATGTCGTCGGGCGGTGGAAGGAGTACTTTGAGGACCTCCTAAATCCCACTGTCACGTCTTCCGAAGAGGAAGTAGAGACGGAGGACTCGGAGGCTGACTCATCTATCACCCAAGCCGAAGTCACTGAGGTTGTTGGCAAACTCCTCGGTGGCAGAGCTCCGGGGGTGGATGAGATACGCCCCGAGTACCTAAAGTCTCTGGATGTTGCAGGACTGTCTTGGTTGACACGCCTCTCTGCAACATCGCGTGGCGGTCGGGGTCGGTGCCTCTGGACTGGCAGACCGGGGTGGTGGTCCCTCTGTTCAAGAAGGGGACCGGAGGGTGTGCTCCAACTATAGAGGGATCACACTCCTCAGCCTCCCTGGTAAGGTCTATTCCAGGGTACTGGAGAGGAGAATCCGACCGATAGTCGAACCTCGGATTCAGGAGGAGCAGAGTGGTTTTCGTCCTGGTCGTGGAACACTGGACCAGCTCTATACTCTCCATCGGGTGCTCGAGGGTTCATGGGAGTTTGCCCAACCAGTCCACATGTGCTTTGTGGATCTGGAGAAGGCTTTCGACCGTGTCCCACGGGAGTGCCCTTTGGGGGGTGCTGCGGGAGTACGGGGTCCGGGGCCCTTTGCTCAGGGCTGTCCGGTCCCTGTATGACCGGAGCAGGAGCTGTGTTCGCATTGCCGGCAGTAAGTCAGATCTGTTCCCAGTGCGTGTTGGACTCCGCCAGGGCTGCCCTTTGTCACCGGTTCTGTTCATTGTTTTCATGGACAGAATTTCTAGGCGCAGTCAGGGGGCGGAGGGGGTCCGGTTTGGAGAGCACAGGATCTCATCTCTGCTGTTTGCAGATGATGTTGTCCTGATGGCTCCATCAAACCTGGACCTGCAACATGCACTGGGACGGTTTGCAGCCGAGTGTGAAGCAGCTGGGATGAGAATCAGCACCTCCAAATCTGAGGCCATGGTTCTCGACCGGAAAAAGGTGGCTTGCCCTCTCCAGGTGGGTGGGGAGTCCTTGCCCCAAGTGGAGGAGTTTAAGTATCTCGGGATCTTGTTCACGAGTGAGGGAAGGATGGAGCGTGAGATTGACAGGCGGATCGGTGCAGCGTCCGCAGTGATGCGGTCGCTGCATCGGACCGTTGTGGTAAAGAAGGAGCTGAGTCGAAAGACAAAGCTCTCGATTTTCCGGTCAATCTACGTTCCTACCCTCACCTATGGTCATGAGCTTTGGGTAGTGACCGAAAGGACACTACCCAAGACAAGATCGCCCAGGACAAGATCGCGGATACAAGCGGTCGAAATGAGTTTCCTCCGCAGGGTGGCTGGGCGCTCCCTTAGAGATAGGGTGAGGAGCTCAGTCACACGGGAGGAGCTCGGAGTAGAGAGCCGCTGCTCCTCCACGTTGAGAGGAGCCAGCTGAGGTGGCTCGGGCATCTGTTCCGGATGCCTCCTGGACGCCTCCCTAGGGAGGTGTTTCGGGCATGTCCCACCGGGAGGAGGCCCCGGGGAAGACCCAGGACACGCTGGAGGGACTATGTCTCTCGGCTGGCCTGGGAACGCCTCAAGGTTCCCCCCGGAGGAGTTGGAGGAAGTGTCTGGGGAAAAGGAAGTCTGGGAGTCCCTGCTTAGACTGCTGCTGCCCCGCGACCCGGCCCCGGATAAAGCGGAATAAGATGGATGGATGGATGGATGGATTTTTAAATTCAATTTATTTTTGTAAAGCCCAAAATCACAATCCTCTTTTAGATAAAGTAAAAACCTTGTAGAGTTCCACAGTGAAGGAGAGCTCCAACTTCCTTGGATGGACAGGCGGGCGCGCTTCAATTTGCAGATAGATTGTGGAGCTGGAACTACTAAAGTGGGAGAACCAGTTCTTCAAGGCAGATGAAGAGCCGTTCGGACTTTGACTAGCATCACATTAATTCCACAGGGCTGTGTACTTTCTCCTCTGCTCTTCTCCCTGTACAAACTGCTGTAACTCTAGCCACGACTTCGTAAAATTGATCAGGTTTGCGGACGACACCACCCTCATCAGGCTCATCTCAGGGATGAGTTTGTCTACATGAGGGCGGTGGACCGGCTGGTGTCCTGGTGCAGCGGTAACAACCTGGAGTTAAATGCCCAGAAGACAGTGGAGATGATCGTGGACTTCACCCACCCACATACCCACCCACCCATCAAAGATGTGAACAGTAATTGACAAAACAGAACAAGTGAAATAAAATATGAAATATTGTTGAAAGGAAAAGTAGGAGGAAGCAGAGGACAGTGCTCAAGCTGCTATACTTCTCCCAGCATAGTTGCTCCTGGAACAACGTAGCTGGGAAACTGTATTTTTTTTCTTCTTCTGTTTCTAACTAGCCTAACCGTCCGTCATCTGCCAATAAGACCTATAGAGGAACCTCCAACACATCACTTTCCATTCAATATTTTTTTTTGCGCTTCATACCCTGGGTCACACCAGTACAGCAACACTGATTAGCGCTGAAATAAAGTACCGCATTTTTTGGACTTTAAACTTTTTCCCCACGCTTTGAACCCTGCAGCCCATAAAACAGTGAGTCTAATTTATAGATTTTTCCTGCGGGTGCGCCATGAGACCCCCGGTTCAAAAGACAACAGGTGCATCACTACCTATGTGTAAAGATCATGGTACAACATGGCCAACTGCAGCCCGTAAATGTACAATTTATTTTTTTCTCTGTAAATGTTGTTGTCACAGCTTTTATTCAGGAGAGCTCTATAGTCCGAAAATCACGGTAGTTGTCAAGACAAGGTAAACCCCAACCCCAGATCAGATTCTAGATCTTTTGTCTTGCCATACAAGACTTGAGATTGTTTTATTCCACTCAAACAGCCAGATGGGGATGGAAAGTGGAAGTCGAAAACTGATAGAAATCTGGGCAAAACATTTATTCAACACTTTTATCCCATACTTGAGTCCAAGTCAATTTTTCAAGGTATTTTTCTTTGTATTAGGAAATTCTTAATAGAAGACTACATTCAGTTTGTATTCACAAGGAAATTCCAACTGGTGGAGAAACTGGTTGCCAGAAGGCAAACCATTACCATGTTTTTCCAGACTGTCCTGTTACACTGGTCTGAGCATAATAAAGCGCTTGGTCACTTGGGCCTCAAAACTCCTGCCATCGACACAACAATTACCTCTGGAACATAATCTTGACAGTGGGGCACAAGACTCACACACACAAAAAAAAGATTGCCCAAATGTAATGTCCGTCCAGTGCAAGTTGTGTTGAAAAGGGACACATTAGACAGACTGGACTAAGTAGGACGTTTGGATGGGTTTGTTTGTGCCAATATTTCCTTTTTCACTAGGAAGGACCATGTCACAACAATGGAATCAGAGAGAATGTTTAGTGATGGAGCGATTAGAGTTGGCTGGGTAGAGTCTAAGGATGGGGGCTCCGTCTCAGGTAGCCCAGCCGAGTCAGAACGCCTCCCAGCCGATTCAGAATGCCCCCCCCCCCTTAGATGTGATGTGTAACGGTGATGAGACACATGGGGTGGGACGGTGGGGTGGAGAGAGCAGAGATAACACAAGATGCTGGGATAGGCCTGTATAAATAGGGCTTCTGGGTAATTAGAGGTGTGGTTAAAAAAAAAAAGAGTGGAGGCGTGGTTGCTGGATGAGTAGGAGGTTGACAACCTCAGTCAATAATTATCAACAAAAACGTCCGCTGTTTGTTTTTTTGGATATTGTTCTCTTGCTGGTCTTGTTCTGTTTATTTGTGTGTTTGTTTTCCTGCAATGATAAAACTTTCCTCGAGAAGTTGATCCGGACGTCATGTCTGACTGGAGTTCCGGTCCCCCCCATTACAGTAGAAAAAAAGCACATCACCTCGGCCAAACAAGTCAAGCAACTGATAAAGTAAAAGCAGACTGCAAAAGTAAAAGGAGACCTCCTGTACTAATGGCAAACATGACTTCCATACCAGGTTCGCCAATAACGAGAAAGGTTTAGTCACATCTGTGAGAAATTCGAAGAGACAACTGAGACATGGGTTTTTGTTCCCAGCTACTTTTCTGGTGACTTTTGAAGGTTAAAAACCATGTGCACAAAACCCCAGCAGAGGCAGAAGTGCTCAAGAAAATGCAAAACATGGAGTACTGCACAGCGACAAGAGATGGATCCATCAACGTGGGGTACGCGAGTTCAGGTAATGGTCACATAAGACATCTGCTGATTTGAAGAGAATGATCGTAGCATGATTATTTTTGTTTGTTTTGGACAAACTTTATGCCCCGTGTTATGTAAATAAACCGTCTAGTTCCATGCACTTATCAGAATGCCAAATGTGGGAGATTATATTTTTGTATTTTCCCCCTAAATCCAAACTGAAGGCAGCGTACAGAGGCAAACACAAGAGGGGAGTTGCAATATTGATTTCAAACCAAAGAGCTTTTGAATGTAAGGACAAAGAAAGCAGATATATGCACTGGTTAAAAGGGAATATTAATGAAAAGGTTTACTCTATTGAATGTGTAAACTCCAGAGAGTGATATCACATTCTATACTATTATAGACCTGATTGCAGACCACTCTGGGGGTGACACCTGATGTGTGGTGGGGATTGGAATCTTCACATTCAACCTACATTAGATGTGTCAAACTTAAGGGGCACTGGAAGAGCAATAAATAAGAAATTCATTAAATGAATTAATATGGGACTGATTGACATCTGGAGGGAGATGAACCCTAGTGCACCCTTTTTTTCTAATCCACTCAAGGATAGATTATTTATTTATCTTCATGAAAGATGGATCACAAGATCACTGAGGCAGACATAGGCACAATAGACATAAGTGACCATGCAAGTAAATATTACTGACCATGCAACTTTGCAGGTTCAAAGCCAGCCTGCTTAATGACCCTTTGTTTATTAAAAAGGAAAACAAATTCTGACATTAAGACTTATCTGGCGATGAATGACAATTTCGAAATTTCCCTGCCCATCCTCTTAGATGTTTTGAGATGAAAAAATATATATACCCATTGCCTCGGCATGGAATCAAAAGGAGAAAAAGCTAAAGGATCTGCAAGAGAAAGTAGCTGGAGTTAAATCACACCACAATAAGAGAAATTAATGACCTGACCTCACAAGAAATAGTTCAAAACATGCTCTATACCAAACAAAAAGTATTACAAAAGTAGAGCAAAATGTGTAATGGAAAAACATACATTTGCCCTTATATTTTATGACATCATAGACTTTACACCCCAGCTCGAACCTAGACAATACCATTAGCGTATTCCTGATTATCACATGTCTGCTGTGTCTCCTTTTGATCAAAGACCTATCTCTGTCTGCTTAGGGGGACTTCCTGGAGTGCCCCCTGAAGTCTCCAAGCCTAGTTTTTGGCTTTAACACCAGGGCATTGTCTCTCTCCAGCACCAGACGGCCAGAAAGCAAATATAATAGACAAAGTCTCTCCCCCTTTGTTCTTGTGCATAAGATGCATGTCATACGACCTGTTTGACCTGTATTCTATAAAAATGAATGAATCCCTTGGTGGGGACTTGAGACGAGGGAGGGACAGCACAACATCTCGACAACAGATGTTTTGGGTGCAGGGACAGATTCATTCTGATTGTACAACAGAATAAAACCCTTCTCCAAAGACCAACTCTGTTCTATTGTTTTAACTTTATTTCTTGATAACTATTACTGAAGTTTTCCACAAAAAATGTTCTAAATTATTAGCCTGGAAACTTCAAAGACATGCTGAAAGATTTTTAAAAAAATAAATTACAAGACAGGCAGAGAAACGCAATCATTTGAATCCTGTGTAAAAATGCCCGTTATGAGCAGAAAACAACTTTTAATTTGGCACTTAAGAAAACTGACGCCTCCTAGTTGGAAATACCTCTGATACCTATAGAAGGGAAGACAGGATTTATTTATAGATGACAAACACAACATAAGACGATCCTTACACGTGAATCATAGACCAAACTCAACAGAAGACGTGATTCGTTTGGACGCTGGGAAAGCTTTTGATTCCGTTAGCTGGCCATATCTATTAAGGTGCTAAACAAATTTCAACTAAACGACTTGAGTATGAAAAATATTGGGGCTGTTTACGATGGTCAAACATCAAGAATTATAATCAAACGGCCATCAGCGCGACTCACGGACTCTGGAAAGAGGGGCAAGTAAGGGCTGTGCCTGGTCCCCCCTCCTGTTTGAATTGTACTGTACAATTGGCCCAATATATTAGACAATCAAAAACCATTCATCATTAGGCAATTTTATGTTCCATCCCATCAATTGTATCTGCTATTATATTTGACCAAATCAGAATTCTCCATACCCAATGTGATGCATTTGCTTCAAAACAAATGTGTCTAATATACAGATACAAATTCAGTGTACAAAAACTGAAATCCTCTCTATTAAGGCTTATAAATCTGTACTTTCAAGGGGAATATCATCTAAATTATATACATTAATAATCTGGACAACCACTACTAAATATATTACTAAAAATGGGAAAGCGTTCTGACTGACAGGACCACAAAGTCAAACGTCTGGAAAGAATTCTGTTAGGAAAATGTATCCCATTTTTTTACAACCCCAAGCCAAAGTTTTCCCTATTCACAGGGAACTGCAAAGTGTTTGCGAAATTGCTGGTCACCAGGAGGCCCAAATCATGTGCTCTGGGACTGTTGTCGTAATATAATGGCCTGAAATTAAAAAAGGCACTGTAGACTTGTTAATTTCAGTTTCAACGTCGCACTCAATTTTAGAACGATGTATTTAGGTCACAAAACTCCTGCCATGTACACAATATTTTTAGAGTATACTTCTGGCTGCAGGGAAAAAGGCCATCACAAAAAATTGGACACAAACTGTGCCAACAATCAAGGACTGGACTAACATTACCATTGAATACTGAATGGACTCGTCATACTCTGGTAATTGGAAGTTCTATAGTCAGAGACGTGAAGCTACCAGCATCAAGTATTAGATGTTTACCAGGGGCCAGAATGGGTGACATCGAAGGAATCCTTAGGCTTTTAAAGCAGAGTAGACAGAGGTTCCACCGAATCATGATTCACGCAGGAGGTAACGACGCCCGGCGGAGACAATCAGAGGTGCTCAAATTACAAGTAGGTGCGGTGTGTGAATTGGCAAAGACGATGTCAGATACCGTAATATTTTCTGGTCCCCTGCCCAATCGGATCAATGCTGAACTGTACAGCCGCTGTTCAGCATTCAATCGCTGGTTATCTACTTGGTGCCCTCAAAACGATGTAGTCTTTGTTGAAATTTGGAGTGCGTTTTGGGGAAAGCCCGGGCTCATACGCAGGGATGGCATCCATCCGACTTCAGAGGGTACATCCCTTTTTGTTCGGAATTTGACCGATAGCCTTAGTTGTCTAAAGTGACCACCCAGGGATGAGCCCCGGGCGCAGAGCAGAAGTGTAAGACGCTCCTCTGTCGCTGAGCTCTCGCCCGCTCTGTCACAAATGAAGTGTTCAGACTCAAAGTAGATAGAGACTGTGTGTGTCCCTCGTGCAAATAATGCCAAAAAGTCAAACTTCAGAAAAACTATTTCAGGTGTCAGACCAAAGAACTTAATAGAAATAACACCCACAAATGATACAAATAAACAAATAAATAAGCATGTAAAATGTGGACTGCTAAACATTTGGTCAATTTTCTCTAAA
Source organism: Chaenogobius annularis (assembly GCA_015082035.1). Lineage (NCBI taxonomy): Eukaryota > Metazoa > Chordata > Actinopteri > Gobiiformes > Gobiidae > Chaenogobius > Chaenogobius annularis. Next base: position 857,044 of record BJKM01000070.1, on the reverse strand, counting down.
TCACTTTTAGTTAATGAATTAGTTAGTGATTATAACATAGATCTTCTAGCTCTAACTAAAACTTGGCTTCAACAAGGTGATTATGTAAGACTAAATGAGTCCACCCCACCCACTCATGTTAACTTTCAGACCGCCAGGAGCACAGGCCGAGGTGGTGGTGTGGCAGTGATCTCACACTCAAGCCTACTCTTGAGTCCTAAAATTAAACAATGCATTTAACTCATTTGAAAGCCTCATGCTATCAATCACATGTCCGAATTGTAGAAACCAAAAAGGAGTCTTGTTCATAGTTCTCTACCGACCTCTGGTACCTATTCAGAGTTTTTAACAGAGTTCTAAGACTTCATATCAAACTTGGTGTTTAGACTAGGATAAAGTAGTGATAGCTGGAGTTTTCAACATCCACGTGAATGTGAACGATAACTCTCTCAGTAATTCTTTCAACGCCCTGTTAGATAGCATTTTGTTTGCTCAAAATGTAAATAAACCAACTCACCCTCATTGTCTTCCCTCAGAACCCTATACTGTCAGATCATTTCCTAATTACCTTTCCGTTTGTTCTTAAATATTATGCAGCCCCACAGAATAAAGTCAAAATGAAAATTACAATATCGGAAAAATCTATCAAAGTTCAAAGAAATAATAGAGCCAATATTCAGCGACATGTCATGTGATCCTGCTGAGAACGGCTTTAGTCCCAATGTAAGTGATCAATTTGTCGACTTGACCATGAACTCTCTGAAGTCCGCTCTTGATGTTGCAGCTCTGCTAAAGCAGAAGGTCATTAGGCCAAAATGTGCCTCCCCATGGTACAATGAAGAACTGCGTTCACATAAACAAAGAGTAAGAAAATTAGAAAGACCATTTTGTCGCTCCCATACGGAGGAATCCCTAAAAGCATGGAAAATCTGCCTACTGTCCTATAAGCAGGCTCTGCGTAAGGCCCAAACCAGATACTATTCAAATTGAATAGAAGTCAACAAAAATAACACTAGATTTATTTTCAGCACTGCAGCCAGGCTAACAAACTGTCACAGCGCAGTAGAGCCCTCAATCCCAGCTACTCTCAGCTCTGATGATTTTCTTCTATTTTTTAACAATAAAATAAAAACAATCAGAGATGAATTAGATGAAATTACTCCCACTATTAGCCCTGAACAAGCCCAAGCTGTAAAACTAGTGTCCCATATAAATCCATCAGTAACACTAGAAAGGTTCACTGCTGTTGATCAAGCAGAGATAACGTCAGCCATTATGTCCTCTAAAACGACTCCTCAAAGACATTCTCCCCCTAATTATAGATTCTATTCTTAATATAATAAATACTTCATTAGATAGTGGTTATGTTCCACAGTCCTTCAAACATTCAGTCATTAAACCGCTTCTGAAAAAGCCTAATCTTGATCCTGACCTGTTTATAAACTACAGATCTATAACAAATCAACCCTTTGTCTCTAAAATCCTTGAAAGAGTTGTAGTTAAACAGCTTTGTCGCCATCTATAGGACAATAAATTATTAGAAGTTTTCCAGTCAGGGTTCAGAACCCACCACAGCACTGAAACTGCATTAGTTAAAGTCACAAATGATTTGTTATTAGCTGCTGACGATGGACTGGTCTCAATCCTGGTTCTATTGGACAGCGTTCGACACCATCGACCCCAACATTCTACTGCAGAGGTTAGAATCTGATGTAGGTGTCAGAGGGACCGCCCTCAGCTGGTTTAAATCCTACCTATCGGATAGGTACCAGTTTGTTAATGTAAACCAGAGCTCCTCACTGTTCTAAAGTAACCTACGGTGTGCCACAGGGTTCAGTACTCGGTCCAATTCTGTTTACTCTTTATATGTTGCCGTTAGGTAACATTATCAGAAAGCATAGCATTAACTTCCACTGCTATGCAGATGACACACAGCTGTATTTATCAATAAAACCCGATCAGACCGATCAAGCAGACAGACTTGTTGTGCTTGTGTGAAGGAATATAAAAACCTGGATAACACTTGATTATCTGCTTCTTAACCCTCAAAAAACCAAGGTCATCGTACTAGGTCCTAATCATCTACGAGATGCTATATCTGAGCAGATAGTCACACTGGACAACGTCAGTGTGGCCTCCAGCTCCACTGTAAGAAACCTTGGAGTCTTATTTGACCAAGAGCTCTCATTCAAAGCACACATAAATCAAGCCTGTAAAACATCCTATTTCCATCTGCGTAATATAGCCAAAATCAGAAAATTCTTGCCTAAAAGTGATGCTGAACTTGTCCATGCGTTTGTAACATCTAGATTAGACTACTGTAACTCCCTGCTCGCAGCGTGTCCTAAAAGCGCCATGAAAAGCTTTCTACTGGTTCAAAATGCAGCAGCAAGATTACTAACAGGAACTAAAAGAAGAGAGCACATTACGCCGGTGCTCGAGTCTCTTCACTGGCTCCTGTAGAGTTTAGAATCGAATTTAAAAATCCTCCTCCTGACTTACAAAGCCATAAATGACCTGGCCCCATCCTACCTCAAAGATGCTATCGTACCTTATCATCCAAACAGAGCACTTTGCTCTCAAAATGCTGGACTTCTGGTGGTCCCAAGAGTCTCTAAAAGCACAGTAGGAGGTAGAGCGTTTAGCTACCAAGCTCCTGTGTTGTGGAATCAGCTTCCTGTCCATGTTAAAGAGGCCGACACAGTCTCTTCATTTAAGACCAGGCTTAAAACATTCCTCTTTGAAATGGCTTATGGTCAGGCCAGTTAGGAACAAAAATAAAAACCTACAGTTCCCAGCTCTGCTGCCCTAGGAGCAACTATACTGGGGGAAGTATGGCAGCTTGAGCACTATCCTCTGTTTATTACTACTTTTCTATCAAACCATATTTAATATTTAATTTCACTTGAAATTTGTTCATCGCTTTTCCTTCTTTTTCTCCCATTTCCCCGACGGGAGTGGAGCAAGCACATCGAGGACCTGTGGATCCAGATGCTCCTCAGTTTCCTGGAGAAACGGTCTCTACTCCATATGAACGGTTCTTCATCGGCCTCGAAGAATTGGTTCTCCTCCTGAGTGGGTCCAGCTCCACCATGTATCTGCAAATTGAGGCGCGTCCGCCTGTCCGTCCGAGGGAGTCGGATCTCTCCTTCACTGTGGAACTTCTCTAGGTTTCTACTTTTTCCAAAAGAGGTTCGGTAGTTTTTCCTGGCCGAGAAGGAGGGTCTAAGGACAGGGGAGCTTGGGACATCTGTCTAAGGACACAGGATGCTGGGAACATTGTTTATTTTGTTTTTTCCACTGTAGCCCCTGGAGGAAACTGCTGTTGTGATTTTGGGTGTTACAAAAATAAATTGAATTGAATACGGACAAAAATATAAAATTGCAAATGGACATCATATGAACTTAGGCCTAAAGTGAACATTTGACATTGTACGCCTTAATTTTCTTTGACGTCTCCCTTCTTTTTTTTCTTTTAAATTTACTTTTCTCTCACAGTATTCTCTCTGCCCTTCTTCTGTTTGTGTTTGTTTTTAAATTCCGAAAATGTATTAAATAAAATACTCTCATTCACAACAAAGGCTGCATATTAAGTGTGGAGTTCCTGGCTCAGCAGAGCTGCATGATGTGGAATCAGCCCGTAACAGTTCTGCTGCAGAGTGGAACAGGTCTGTAGAGTGCAACAGGCTTATTTCAGAGTTAACTCAACTCTAATAACCATGTGTCGTCTGGATATGGAGTGATAGCATATTACACTTTAATAATGTTGTCTGTCTCATCAAACTCCATGCTGCCCCTATAATGATCAGAGCGAGCTGTATCGCCTTGCACTGAGCAGGCCGCTGTACACAAATGGAGTAACGTGATTAGCAAGCCTTCAATTTAACCAAGCCCCAGTAATTGTCTAATGAAGGTATTGAATATGTGGCCATCTTGTGTTCCATAAGCTTTGACTTAATAAGTGTCATCAGCGAAATGAGAGTCATACGTTAGGCACTAACTGAGGCAGTAGGAGCTGGACCCTCTATTGCAATTTGTATCTATGAGAACACTGTACAGTAGATGAATTGTCTTTGTGTTATAAAAATCCTCACTTAAGGGCCAGGAATTTATTAAAAAATAAATGAAAAAAATAGAAATTCCTAAACTGATTAAAATTAATCGCAGTTAGTTACAATTACAATTATTCACATTAAATCAATGTAAATTTAGACATCGCATGCTTTAAAATTGAACGAGAGGTCAACACTACATACCTTCGATAAAGCTGCTCATAATAGTGTTTCGCCAAGAATAAGTATCCTCAAATGCTACTGGAAGGGGTGAAATTAATGATCTGACCTCACAAAAAATAAGTGTTAAAAAAAAAAAAAAAGGTATTTTCCAAACAAAGATTTTAAAGTGGACAAAAGAAAGCCATTTCTCTTATTACAATATAGCCTATATGAGTCTAAACAATCTAGTTTTACAAGCCTGTATTTATCTAAATTTAATACATTTGAACAGAAGTGTTGGGACATTGCGACTAAAAATATCATAGTTGTTAAGGTTTGCGGCAGCCATTTCCTTGTGATGGCCTTTTTTCCTTTCGCCAAAAGTATGTTCCAAAGGCATCTATTTATTGTGTCCATGGCAGGAGTTTTGAGGTCCAGGTACCATCTATCCATCTTCTGCTTATCCGAGGCCAGCAGTCTAAGCAGGGACTCCCAGACTTCCCCCACCTCCTCCGGTGGAATCCTGAGGCAAGTACATAGTTCTGAAATTGAGTGGGATGGCAATTTTAAAAAACAGTCTGCAGTGCATTGTTACAGTGACAGTCCGAAAGCACATGATAGTGGTTTGCCACAATTTCTCCAACAGTTTGCACCTTGTGAATAATGAGCACTTAAACATGGTGTTCTAAAAAAACAAAAATCCCTCCAGACTAGTAATTCCATTTTTTTTTAAATATACTTAGGAGAAGATATCCAGATTAGCACTGCATTGATACAATTTAGATATTATTCCACTTGAAAATTCTGATTTATTAGTCTAGATAAAAAAAATTCAGTCAAAGGGCTATTATGATCATTGCTTTTTTAATTTCTTGGTTATGATGACGTCTTATTTGTAAATACCTATAAGAGACTTGTTTCTCCAAGCCAAATGATTCTTTCAACAAAAGGCTTCATTTGATTTTCTTTTGCAATCTGGTGACATTTTATAATTTTTATAATCCAGACATTGAATCACAGGTCAGTTCTATTTGGTACAAAAAATAGTTCTGGATTTTAACATTAGTTTAGTTTGTTTTGATTCGCTCCTTCCAAGCGCAGATTTTACCCAGGGATTCTGAACTTCCTTCAAATGACCAACCTTTTGTCATCTGCCAGTAAGGCCTGTACAGGAACCCCGGCACAACATTTAACTCTGATTTGAGCTGAAATAAAGTGATTGAGACAAGTGTAACAAGTGTTCGGTATTAATATGTAATAAGTTGGTTACAAATGGGATGACAATAGGTAGGCTAGGTACAGAAGGTTAGGGACAGCCACTGGAGGGCAGGGATCCGTAAGAATGCAACTATTGCAACTATTGCAACTATTCATCACTCACTGCACTGTCACTTTCTGCACTACAACTTTAAATTTAACTGTAATTTTGTGTACATAGTAATGCCTATTTTTATTTTTATTTTATATTATAATGATTTTAAATTGTTTCCTAATGCATGCCCTTTTGATTTAATATATGTTGTTTTTATTATTGATCAGTGTTTTATGTTGCACCTTCATGCCGAGATAAGTTCCTATGTTTGTGAATTTTGTTCATTGACAATGGCAATAAACCCTTTCTGATTCTGATTCTGATTCTGATTCTGAGAAACACCTGTACAAAAGTGAAAAGAAATATATACAAAACTGCAGCTCAAAATGGTAAATCAAAGAATCCAGAATGATTCAGACACCAAAGCAAGTGCCATAGGTGGCTTTAGTCAAACAAAGACCAAAGTCGATGTCCGGAGGTCTGGGTTATGGAGTGGTGTCGTTGATACGAGTAGGTGGGAGAATAAGAGTCTCCTCCTAGAAATCTGGGCAAAACATTCATTTTTATAGTTTCAACCTTTTGACTTAGAGTCAAGTATGGGATGTATGAGTATGAGTCCATTTTTCGAGATCTTTCTTTATAGTGGAGAAAAGAGTAGAATTGTTTTTGATAGTTCTTCATGGAGGACTGCTCCTAAATATTTAGGAGATTCTTTTGCCATTTAAATGGGTAGGTTTTTCTAAAGGACAAAAGGGGTCACCAGTAAGAGAGAATTTAAGGTTTTTTGTACATTCAGTTGTATCCAGACTTTAGACCAATATTATGAACTAATTGCATCACATTGGCTATGGACATTTCTGGTTTGGTCAAATAATGTAGGACATCATCTGCGTAGCATGCAATTTTATTTTCTGTCCTATCAATTGAGACACCATAAAATGTTTCTGATTGTCTAATATATTTGGCCAAGGGTTCCAAGTACAAAGTGAACAGTAGGGGGCACCAAGCATAGCCCTGCCTCACCCCTCTTTGAGTGAGTTTGTTTAGTGACCGTTAATTTTGATTATTGATATCGTAATGTGCCTCAATATTATTCTGAAATAATCAATAAAAAATTTGCTCAATACTTTAAATAAATAAGGCCAGCTGACAAGAGTCAAAAGCGTTCTATGCATCCAGACTTATTATTACAGCTTTGTTTTTTTTTATATGATTAATTATGTCTAAAGTAAGTTAAAAAAAAGTATTCCTTTCACAGACAGAAGTCAAAGTGCTTCACAAAAACACAGAATAAAATAATAAAACCCAAAACTTACAGTGAGCAATACATATACAACAATATACAGTAAAATCAGTCCCTAAAGCAACTGTAATTAAAAGGCCTGACTGAATAAAAAGGTTTTGATCTGACCCTTAAAAGCAACAACAGAATCCAGTGACCGCAGGGGGAGTAGAAGATCATTCCAGTCTGGGCACGAAACCATCAGCAATTTCTGTTCCAAAGACCTCAGTGTGCAAGGGAGAGGTTTGATCATATTGCTGATATACAAAGGGACCTGACCATGCAAGGCTCTGAAAGTCAGCACTAAAATTCTAAAAATTGTACTCGGTAGGAGACCTGCAACCAGTGAAATATGAGCCATTTGTCAAAGATAACACCCAAGTTTCTAAGACTTGGTTTGGCAGACTAGCCTAGATCACCCAAATACTGGTTTATCCCTGGAATGGCATCATCTGCTTGAACAAGTAATATAGCTGAATATCGTCAGCGAACAGGTGGTAGGAGACATCACTAAACTCTTTAATGATCTTTCCCACGGGGATTATATAAAGCAAGCATAAACCCTTAGAAACTCCACACATCAAATCAGCTGACTCAGACAATATTTGGTCTGCAGCAACACTATAACTCCAACCAGATAAATATGTGGAAAACCAATGAAGAACTGACCCTAATAGTCCAATCAGGTCCCTCAATCTTTTTAACAGTATATGATGGTCGACAGAGTCGAATCCACTGTTGATCCAACAGAACTAGAACAGTGCATTTTCCAGACTCAGCAGACTGTCACTTTTAGCAATGCTGTTTCCGTAGAAAGAGGAAACCAGATTGAAAAGTGTTGTGAATGTTGGACTGTTCTAGGAAGTCTGACAATTGTTCAGAGACCACCTTCTCCAGGATCTTGGACAAGAAAGGGAGCTTTGAAATAGGTCTGACACTTTTTTGGGTCCAAGTTTGTCTTTTTGAGTAATGCCTCTTCTATTGCATATCTAAATGGACCAGGAAACACACTGGTTGAAAGAGAAAGATTTACCATTTTGGTAACCCAGGGGGCCAATTACGTCAAACACTTTAAAGAAGAGCCTGCAGGGAAGGGCATCAGATGTACAAGAGGAGGGTTTCATCTTGGTCACCAGAGCTGAGATGTCCCCTAGAGTGACAGGCTTAAAAGAAGACCAATTGTGGGAGACAGGCTCCACAGAAACAGGGCTTTCACACAAAAGGGGTGGAATTTGGTCTTTGATCATCTTAATCTTATCGATGAAGAACCTAAGGAATTCATTGCTCTCAGCCTTGAAGAAAACAACTGCAGCTGTAGGACATACAATAGAATTTATAGAGTCAAACAACACTTTGGGGTTTTTCTTGTTCGATGGTATTAGCTGGCAGAAGAAATCAGATCAGGCATTTTCCATATATTCATTGTATGAAGATTCAAGATCTCTGAGGTTTAACCTATTGACTTCAAGATCCGTGGTTTTCCACAGACGCTCAGTTTTCCGACATAGTCTCTGTGTCTCTGTGTCACAGCTTTTTTCTGTGTTGATAAGGTGAATTTCACAAGTGCCATCTGATCTAAAATTGATACACAGTGGCTGCTAAAGCAATGAATTAAGCTGTCTACATCAAGACAATTCATAAACAAATGAGGATCAAACGTTGCAGAAAATTGATCAGCTATATTTGCAGTTATAATGCGCCTCTGAGCCCTTATGTTTGAGGGCACAGGCTCAGGAGAAAAGTTCAATTCAAATAAGACACAGCTATGATCACTCATATGGACATCCTCCACACAAAAGGTTAGCAACACAGGCCAAGTGAAAAAAGGTCTTAAGTGTTGGCCTTTTGGTGAGTGGGACCAGAGACATGCAACTCAAAATTAAATGTTTCAGTCAAAGTTAAAAGTTCCATTGCTGGCCAGGATGAGCTGTTGGCCCAAATGTTGAAATCCCCAAGAATCAAAACATAACTTTGCATGTGTAACTGTCCTGGAACACAACTGCAAGTCCTCCGCCATGTTGACCTGGGCGGGACATCGCAACAACAGAGCAGCCAGCTGGGCAGAGTTGGGCATTTAAATGAATAAACTCTCCCTCTTTCTGCCATGTCTTAGTAAGAAACATGAAATCAAGGGTTTGTCTTGTAAAAAGTTCATTCAAGGGAAAGGCTTTATTGGCAATTGAATGGACATTCAGTAGGCCAAGCCGGACCGAGGATGCCGTCACGTTCATAGTGTTACCAGCCTGGCTGGCCCCTTTAAAACACGGGCATTGTGCATTGTGGTGGAGGTCGAGTGGTTAAGGCACAGCACACGTATGCTAGGCTCCAAGTGCAGCCGGCCGCAGTGTCGTGAGCTCGAATCCCGACTCCAACAATTTACTGCATGTCCTCCCCTCTCTCTCATTCCCCATTTCTCTCATTCCCCAGGCGCTGTATGTCTGCCACCCGCCACCCGTCAGTATGGCCTCTGCATCCTGGTTCATGTACGAAAAAAATCTTGTGTTGCAAACGAGTCATATGCCTGTTCAGCCTCTATGGTTGGAATTATGGTTAGGATATTACTGGGCAGGGGAAGAAAGTGGCAATAGTTTCAGATAGGCGCAGCGGGTTTGGTCGAAGGCACGCGCAACGGTCACGTGATTTCCAGCTGTTATGTGAGGGAAGACACAGGTCAGCTGATGTAAACAAGGAGGAGCATAGTGGCGGTCTACCCCAGCGCTAACAATTCCAACGCTGCAGGACAGCAGTCGCCACCAGGGCAGGCGGTGAAGGCGGTGACAATTAACTGCCGCAAACGTCAAGTAGAGGGCTAAAGCGTAAGCACCTAGCATGTTTCCCAATGTCCAGGCTCGTGCACTCTGAACACAAGGCTCGTCTGCGCTTAACCTGCACACCAGACCTTGTACCTCTTCTCCTCTAGGCCTCGGGACAGCAACATGACTTCAGGTGAGTTGGGCGTACGAACAAGGGGTGGCAGAAAGGCTTGTTTGTACCGGTCCCCAATATCAAAATGGGACTACATTGATGCTTTGATGCGAAAAAGTGAGCCATGGTCGTAAACCTGTACAGCAGAAACATACCAGTTTATTGTCTGGATTGATAAGACTGCATATGTTGTAACGATCACCACTAATAAGCAACATAACAGGAGTCGAGCAGTAGCGTGGCCAGACACAGGCGCCATCTTATTTCCCAAAGATCTTATGTTATCCTGTCTGATCATTGAGAGTTAAATTTGGGAGTATTTGTTACATTCTTTTGGACATAATTGAGGTGTATACATGATAGTCCACATTCAGATATGAGATGGGTCTATATGAGGCACAGTCAAGTCAATCCATCCCATCTTAAGGTATTAAGGATATGATGCTTCCAACTCGGAAGAAAGGAATTTTTAAGGGCCTAGTTAAAAGTTGATAAAAGCAAAAGAGTAAGTGTGCCTTTTAGAGCTTTATACCACTCTGTTTTTTAGTCTTTTAATTGCTCTTCGAATTTTAGCTTTTATATCAGCACCTATTTTTTTGTTTTGCTCTTTGGTTATGGAAGATAAATTGAGAGTATCCAGAAAAGATTATTATTTTTCTTACTTGTTTCCTGATATTTTGGTTAAAATTGCATTGGCCTGCCTATCTCATATTTCAAAAAATAGTTCTTTCTACCGGCTGTTTTCTTAGCTTCCAAGCTAATCATTTTGAGAATTTTTTACCACTTTCATAATATCTTTGTTTGGTGAAGAGCAATTTTTAAATGATTTCTTGTGAGGCCAGGTCATTTTCGGCATGTTTAGATTGCAGCAGCTTTAGTTTGTTCTGTAAATGTAAAATTTTTTCTGCCTTTGCTTTTTTCGGCCAAGGTGACAGCAATAACCCTACCCCTCAAAGCTGCTTTAACTGCATCCCAGAGAATGTGTGGAGAAACCTCAGCATTCTTGTTTTCCTCCAAATAATCTCATTGTCATTTGACGGTTTATTTTTTTTTAATTGAGGGTCATTGAGTAGACCTCTGTACCTCTCTAATTTTTAGTTCATCTTTGTTGAAAATGTTAAAAAAGTACTCTAGTATAGATCTTTTGTGGGTTGGAAAACTTTGTGTATTGGCGGAGATTAGGATTCATATCGATCCACACTACATTTTGTATTAATTTACAAAATGTATTATTCGTAGATTTACCATTACTTTGTGAGTTTGCAATACCTAATGTTGGCTGAACATGTAAATTCCAATCGCCGCCATCGACAATGGTTCCGTCAGAGTGGTTTGCAATCAGATTCACAACTTCAGTATAGAAAGTGAGTTCCCAGCTTTTGTTGTAAATTTTAGATGTATCCAAGTCTCCATAAACTTTACCACACCTTTCCCTTCAGTGTCCTCTAGAATACCTACAATTTTGCCTCTGTGATAACGATTCTCCAGGTCATCCACTTCCTCACTCAAGGCATCAAGTATTTGAACACCCTGAGATTTTGTCGATGTAATCCCTCATTTTTCCAGGAGTGTTCCATTGTAGAAAAAGATTCAGCTTTAATCATCTGGACTTTGTTTTAGAAAAACAAAACGTTTCGACTCTCATCCAAGGGTCATTCTCAATCTGTGAAACAAGTCTGAGAACTCAGGTTTATATCCTAATCTGTGAAAGCCGGGCAGGACCCCTGATAATGGGCCATCGAAACCAACAAGGGTGGGCCTATTGTTCACTGACTTTGGCCTCCTCCTCCGAGTCCCTTTATTAGCATCCGAATGCCTCGGGCGTCTCCAGGCCCGAGGCATTCGTCTCCAGGGTTCGTCTCCAAGCCCGAGGCATTTGTTTCACCTTGGAGACACCCGCAAAAAACAAAGATCAATGGTTGGAGCAATTGTTAACAATCTCCCTCCATGCAAGATCTTGCCTTTTGGGATATCAATGATGATAAGAAACATGCGGAATCATCCCAGAAATATGGGAGGGGATGGTCGATGACCTGAAGAGAGCTGGGACCATAATTTCAACAATTTCACAATTTTACTGACAGTAAGACAGTAATACACTACGCTGTCATGGTTTAAAATCATGCATCGCATGGAAGGTTCCCCTGCTTAAGTCTGCACATGTCCAGACCCGTCTGAAGTTTACCAATGGCCATCTGGATATGGTTGTGACACTAATACCAACAACACCATCCCTACTGTGACGCGTGAGGGTTGAAACATGCAAGAAATGGCTCTGTTAGAAGCATATCAAGGTTCCGGAATGATCTACCTTGTCTCCAAACCTAAATCCAAAAGAAAATCTTTGGAGGGAGCTGAAACTCCATGTTACTCAGCAACAGCTCTGAAACCTGACAGATCTAGAGAAGATCTGTGTGGAGGAGTGGTCAGAAATCCCTGCTGCAGTGTTTGCAAAGGTGATCTACAAGAACTACAAGAAACCTATGACTTGTAATACTAAACAAAAGCTTCAAAATATGACCATGTGTGTTCAAATACTTTGCAGCAATAACATAAAAATAAAGTATTTAAAAATCATAAAACATGTTTTTAGATTCTGTTTCTCACAGTGGAAATGCACCCAAGAAGAACATTTCAAACCCCTCCATAATTTCTAAGTGGGAGTACTTGCAAATGTGTAGTGTATACAAATACTGTACATGGTTTGTCAAATATTCCACTTTGGTTTGCAGGGTAGAGACTGTGTCTTTCAAATCAGTGATTGCATTTGATGTAGGGGGGTGCCACTAAACACTCCAAACAATTTCACGGATGATGATTTATGAATTATTGTAATTATTAATAGTGGTATGCCTAGTATTATTATTATCACTATTATTATTATTATCATTATCAGTAATAATGATAATAATAATAATAATAATAATAATAATAATAATAATAATATGCCATTATAAATAGGCCTTATTATTATTTAACATTATAAATATGTTTTCTTCATTATTATTGTTTTTTTTAAATATTAAAATCCAATTTAAAATGCTCTTTTTGATAATCTAACCTTACCACCTAGGATTAAAATGAGTAGCTTTAGTCAAAAAATGCTTTGCCACGAATAAGCCTTTAATTTTCATGGTGGCGATTGCAACAGGTCTGTGTGTTTGATTTTGGTTCAGAGTTTTGAATCACAGGAGAGTCCATTTCCCTGCTCACACAAACTCCTCTGCTCATTGCCCTTTAGTTTAGAGACAGACCAGGACCAGAGCACATGGTGCGCACTGACGCCTGAAATGAGTGCACACAAACTGGACCGAGCTCCACTATTTGGACCTGTTTTGTTGCGTCATGAACAACATTCAGCCTCTGGTCCACAGACATAACAAGCACTCACTGAGGGCACTAGTGATGCACGGGTTGTCTTTTGAAGCCCGGATCCCCCGAGTAATAAAATGCTGACTGCCGTATATCCACGAGTATCTTTGCATTTAGACGCATCTGTTCATTGGTACCTATGTTCCCCGGCACCGATGTTCCCCATTTTCTATGGACGGGGGAACTACTGTACCGTGAAACAACGGTTCCTGATATTTCAAAAAGGTCCCACTATTTCCCGGGGCGCTATGCCCCACATAGAAGAATTGAGAAACATCGGTACCGGGAAACATAGGTACGAGCACATTTACAGCAGTCCCGCTTTTGCCCGCGACACATAACATTGAAAGATATGTGGCTTATGGGCTGTATTTGTTCAGTTGTTTGATGTGAATGAGAGGCATTCCTAATTTAAATAACTCACCCGGAGCCACTTCAGTTGTGCCTCACATGCATGTTGTTGTGTGTAGACCTGTTGTCTTGAATCCCACGGTTCCACATCCCCAATAGTTGTGCATAAATGTATAGTTTTATAGCATAACATAACTTCAGCATATCCAGTCACGGTGCAGGTCCTGTTGGTAATCGACGCACGACTGTATTCCAGAAGGTTTGTCCGTGCTTTTAGTATTTTCAAATGATCCGTGAATGGAAGTGTATTCAGAGAACATTATGTTGAGGTTGTGTGCTGGAGTCCGGTCCTTGAGTTTATTGGAAGAGCCACGCTGCGCATGCTTTGACTGCAGGAGACAGGTGAGAGTCGTCACCTACAGTAGTGTCACCTTTTTTAAGCTGCTTATACTATTCTAACATATTCTGAATTATTATGATATTTTATGCCTAATAAAATGATTTAGGACCGCAGATCCTCCTCCCCTGGCTTTGCATCTGACGCAGAGCTGGTTTTAGTGTTGCTTCCCCCTTGCAAAAGACACCTCCAGATCCACTGCTGCCTCGTCACATACAGCAGGACTGAACAACACGTTTGGACAATCGCTGGATGGGAATCTTTTTGATATTTTTTTTCAATTTACATGTTTACAAGCACTGTCGGAGCCGTGCGTCATGGGGCTTTTTGCGTTGTTGGCACAGGAATAGCGTAAATAGCGCACCTAGAGCCACCTATAGCCGCACCTGCGCGTAATCATATTGTCTTTGTGGAATGCCACAGCAGGGGGAACATCGTTGCCTTTCTTTCTTTTCTTTTTTTTTTAGATTTTATTTTTATTTTTCAAAAAGTATACGGACATAAAACACACAAAACAAGAGTACAAAAGATCATTTTAATCACATTTTTTTAATGTCCAATATAATATCCTTGACCGTCGGTACACTTTGTGTCATACATTTTTTTGTGAGGGCTTTTTTCGCTGCAGCCAGGAGGATGTTCCAGAGATAACTGCCATGACAGTTTTTTGTACATTTAATTTGCATCCAGACATTGGAGCAATTTCTTGAAAAAAAAAAAAGCATCACAATGGGTATGGAAATTTCTGGTTTGTTCAAATACAATAGAACATCATCTGCAGCAGGCAATTTTATGACAGCGGGCTCCGCTGTCAGCAGGGTCTTCAATTCACACCTCCGGGAGAGCTTCTCCCAGATCCCGGGGGAGGCTGGGGACATTGAGACCGAGTGGACCATCTTCTCGACCTCCATTGTCAATACGGCTGCTCGGAGCTGTGGTCGCAAGGTCTCAGGTGCCTGTCGCGGCGGCAACCCCCGAACCCGGTGTTGGACACCGGAAGTAAGGGATGCCGTCAGGCGGAAGAAGGAGGCCTATCAGGAGGCCTATCAGGCCTCTTTGGCTTATGGGACTCCTGAGGCCGTTGACGGGTATCGGCGGGCCAGGCGTGCCGCAGCTCGTGCTGTCGCAGAGGCAAAAACCCGGGTCTGGGAGGAGTTCGGGGAGGCCCTGGAGGAGGACTATCGGTCGCCCCCAAGAAATTCTGGCAAACCGTCCGGCGCCTCAGGAGGGGGAAGCAGTGTTCCACCAACACCGTTTACGGTGCGGGTGGGACCTGCTGACCTCGACTGGGGATGTCGTCGGCGGTGGAAGGTCCCTCTGTTCAAGAAGGGGGACCGGAGGGTGTGCTCCAGCTATAGAGGGATCACACTCCTCAGCCTCCCTGGTAAGGTCTATTCCAGGGTACTGGAGAGGAGAATCCGACCGATAGTCGAACCTCGGATTCAGGAGGAGCAGAGTGGTTTTCGTCCTGGTCGTGGAACACTGGACCAGCTCTATACTCTCCATCAGGTGCTCGAGGGTTCATGGGAGTTTGCCCAACCAGTCCACATATGCTTTGTGGATCTGGAGAAGGCTTTCGACCGTGTCCCACGGGGTGCCCTTTGGGGGTGCTGCGGGAGTACGGGGTCCGGGGCCCTTTGCTCAGAGCTGTCCGGTCCTTGTATGACCGGAGCAGGAGCTGTGTTCGCATTGCCGGCAGTAAGTCAGATCTGTTCCCAGTGCGTGTTGGACTCCGCCAGGGCTGCCCTTTGTCACCGGTTCTGTTCATTGTTTTTATGGACAGAATTTCTAGGCGCAGTCAGGGGTCGGAGGGGGTCCGGTTTGGAGAACACAGGATCTCATCTCTGCTGTTTGCAGATGATGTTGTCCTGATGGCTCCATCAAACCTGGACCTGCAACATGCACTGGGACGGTTTGCAGCCGAGTGTGAAGCAGCTGGGATGAGAATCAGCACCTCCAAATCTGAGGCCATGGTTCTCGACCGGAAAAAGGTGGCTTGCCCTCTCCAGGTGGGTGGGAAGTCCTTGCCCCAAGTGGAGGAGTTTAAGTATCTCGGGATCTTGTTCACGAGTGAGGGAAGGATGGAGCGTGAGATTGATAGGCGGATCGGTGCAGCTTCTGCACCGTTGTGGTAAAGAAGGAGCTGAGTCGAAAGACAAAGCTCTCGATTTTCCGGTCAATCTACGTTCCTACCCTCACCTATGGTCATGAGCTTTGGGTAGTGACCGAAAGGACAAGATCGCGGATACAAGCGGTCGAAATGAGTTTCCTCCGCAGGGTGGCTGGGCGCTCCCTTAGAGATAGGGTGAGGAGCTCAGTCACACGGGAGGAGCTCGGAGTAGAGCCGCTGCTCCTCCACGTTGAGAGGAGCCAGCTGAGGTGGCTTGGGCATCTGTTCCGGATGCCTCCTGGACGCCTCCCTAGGGAGGTGTTTCGGGCATGTCCCACCGGGTGGAGGCCCCGGGGAAGACCCAGGACACGCTGGAGGGACTATGTCTCTCGGCTGGCCTGGGAACGCCTCGGGATCCCCCCGGAGGAGTTGGAGGAAGTGTCTGGGGAAAAGGAAGTCTGGGAGTCCCTGCTTAGACTGCTGCCCCCGCGACCCGGCCCCGGATAAAGCGGAAGAAGATGGATGGATGATCCACTCTCATAATATATTTGTTTTGAAAAGAGCATTTTCTTAACTATTTCCTGTGAAGTCAGATCATTAATTTCTCCTTTGTTTTTATTCTTTTTTTCCACTGTAGCCCTTCGAGGCAACTACTGTTGATTTTGGGCGTTACAAAAAATTTAAAATTGAATTGAATCCTTGACACCCCTTTTTGGCATGGTTTTCCGCCAAAATTTTTCCTGCATATCATTTAGGTTTTTCACCCTCTGCTTCTTTTTTTCTAGGCTATAGCTAAAATTTGTCCTCTCAAGATTGCCTTGGAAGCATCCCAGGGAATGGGCGGAGAAATTTCCCCTGTATCATTTTCCTTCAGATAAATCTTAATGTTGTTGGACATTTTTTCCTTAAACAAAGGGTCATTAAGCAGACTGGCATTGAACCTCCAGTGTGTTTTTTAGTCTTTCCTCCAAATCTACAGAGATGTAGATAGGAGCATGATCACTAAGGTCTATTGTGCCTATATCTGCTTCCGTGATTTTAGATCTGTCTTCATGGAGAACAAATATTTCCCTCCATATGTCAATCATTCCTATAGTCTTCAATAAGAGACGGAACTTTTTGTTAATTGTTCCTCCAGTGCCTCTTGAGTTCGACACGTCCAGTGTAGGTTGAATACAAATCACGATCAGGTCCATGACATCAGCATAGAAAGTGATCTCACTCCCTGGTGGAGCATAAATGAGAGTGAAAACCTTTCCATTAATATTCCCTTCAACCAGTATATATCTCCCCTCTTTATCCTTACATCTATTCTTCTATTCTTTCTTTTTGTCAAAAATGTTGTTCATTTGATTGGGTTCAGTATGCCATTCACATTGAAGGATGCTACTTGTAACACTTCTGATGCCATTGGGTTGGTTGTATGGATTTCACCTGAACAACTGAAAAGGTAAAAAAGAAAAGACTTGGAAACGTGCATTGAACACAAAACCTGATCTAAAAGGGAGGGAAGTCCAAACCTAATGAAGGGCCCCCCCAAAAAAACTCCCCAGGTGCTCCTGACATTAATCCTCTGAAGGAACTGGATATATAAGATCCCTGGCTCACCACTTCCCCCTGTTGCACACTGCATACTTTCAATTTCCCACAAATCCAATTTCCCACATTTGACACATTGACGAGTGGATGTGTTTAGTCACAGAGTTTATGTACAATAGCAGACAACCACCATGGGACATACAGTATGCCCCACACGGGTGGCTCTATCCTCCGTACTGTTCATTTCTCTGCGTTTTGCATCTTCTTAAAGAGCACATCTGCTTCTCCTGGTGTTCTGAGCACGTGTGTTTTATCTTCAAAAGTCACCAGCAGAGTCGCAGGGAAAGAGAATCCATGTCTCCGTTTTCTCTTCCTGAGCTCCTCACAGATGTGGTGGAACCTCTGCCGTTGTTGGCGAACCTCGATGGAATATCTGGAGCGAAGAAGACACGCTTGCCTTTGTACTGGAGGTCTCCTTTAACCCTTGCAGCCTTCAAGGCACATTCCTTCACACGGCCGTTGAGAAACCTCATAATCAGGCCTCGTGGTTTATCAGCTGCTGGTCTTGGTTTGCCCAGGCGATTTTCTCTTTCGATTGTGATTGAAGTCCAACTCCTGAGTTAAGAAGGAGCTGGTATGATCTTCTCCAAGAAGCTTTCAGTATCTTTTCTTTCCTCTCCTTCTTCTATGCCCACAAGCCTCAAGATAGGACGACGGGATCTGGAGCTTATTTTTCATGTTATTGTTCTCCAACTCCAGCGTCGTCACCCTGGCCCGCAGTGCCTCCATCTCAGACCTTTGAGTTTAGCAGCCACTGCATCAGACACGGCTGGAGCTATGGAAGCTAACAACTTTGAGTGTCATGGCAAAGGCTGTGAATACTTATGTACATGTGCTTGTTTGTTTTATCTATTTCTGAAATAAGGCTGTAACATTAAAAAAGTCAATAATATCCGGATGCACTGTAATGTAACTATATGCTGCTTACCTCTATTCACATAAATAAAAAGGAGTGGCCTATATACAATAACTACTCAACAGTAGGCTTCATTTGAAATGCATATTTGAGGCAGTCAAATTTTACTTTTTCCATCGCACAGTGACCAAAAAAAAAAAGTATTTTAACTTGACTATGATTCACAGTACACATCATCTTAAGAGGTATAGAGTATTATTACTTTATTTTGATTCACTTTTAGGATGCTAAACATGTTGATGGTCACTATTGTATTGGATAGAGCATTTCTTACATTCTGTAATGTAATAAATAAAATTTAGTTTTAAAAGATAATGTTGCAGATGGTGGAGGCAAGGGGCAGGCTGACTTAGCCTGAGCACAGAGTAGGAGCAAGATGACCCTGGAGAGACCCAGCACAGACACAAACAACAAATAGAGAATCACTTCAACAGCAACAACCCCAGATCTATGTGGAAGGGAATTATAACATTCACTGGCTATATAAATACCACCCAGACACGTACATGGTGCATCCCAAACTCCCGGACATGCTCAACAACATATTTACTCAAACCAGGAAGGGGGCAACACCCTTATATTCCACACCAAGCAGATGTTCCCCATATGGAGATAATCATAATAAAACAAACTTATAGGCATAAATAACACAAATTATAAGTTATAGAATAATTAATACAACCAAATTGTATGTGGTTATTTTTTTACCCACTCACGTAAACATTGCTGCGGCGTCACGCACTCAGCTCTTAAAACTCTTTGCTGGGCGGTCAGCCCTATGTTCCCCTTGACCGCTATTCCTCGCTATCGCTATTTCCCAGGGCAGCTATTCCTCAGTGCCGCAGTTCCCCGGGGATCAGCGGTACCTCCAAATCGCAAAAGGTACTGATGTTCCCACTGGCTTCAGGCTACTGTGGCCCGTCCACAAAGACAATGATAACGTGCAGGTGATGCTGATCTAGGTGCGCTATTCCTAACGGTCAGCACAGCTCCAACAGTGCTTGTAAACGTGTAAGTTGTAAAAAGTACCGCTGTATGTGATGAGAAAGCAGCGGATCTGGACATGTCATTACAAGGGGAAGCAACACTAAAACCTGCTTGCTCCAAGTCAGACGCAAAGGATGGCGGTTCTAAATTATTTTATTAGGCATTAAACATCATCAACTTCAGAATATATTAAAGTAATATAAGCAGTTTAAAAGGGGTTAAAACCTGTCTCCTGCAGTCAGAGCGTGCACAACCTGGCACTTCAATCCAATAAACTCAAGGCAACGCGTGCGTGGACCGGACTCCAGCACACAGCCTCAATGTAATGTTTACAGAATGCACTGCCATTCGTGGATCTTTTAAAAATCCTATACACAATAACAAATCCGTCCGTCGATTACCAAAGGGACCTGCACCATAGCTGGATATGCTGTAAAACCTTACATTTATGCACAAGTATTGGGGATGTTGAACCGTGGGATTCAAGACAACAGGCCTACACACAACAACATGCATGCGAGGCACAACTGAAGCGGCTCCGGATGAGTTCAACTATTAATGTCAAGGCAAACAGCCCAGCCCTACTTCTCATCCTTTCTTCTCACTTTTCTCTCCCACTCTCCTATTTATCTTTAGTTAATTCCTAGTCTAGGTAGGCTATCTGTAATCTAGCCATCAGATGGGGCCCTAGGCAAATTAATTTGGCTTAGGTATACAGGGGCGCAGGCACAGACCAAACCCGTGAATGCACAGGAAAACAAAAAGATGCACCGTTGAGTGGATTTACCTGTAAAATAGTTTTCTTTTAATTAAACCTGCTCAAAACAACATTAGAGCCCAACGCAGTGTATTTAAGTTGTTTTGGGGGCAGTTACAC
This sequence comes from Chaenogobius annularis, assembly GCA_015082035.1. Lineage (NCBI taxonomy): Eukaryota > Metazoa > Chordata > Actinopteri > Gobiiformes > Gobiidae > Chaenogobius > Chaenogobius annularis. The sequence goes on along the minus strand of BJKM01000070.1, from coordinate 836,723 downwards.
AGCTCTATCTGTAGGACACTGAAGTTATGATAATTTGGCCTCATCTTAGGTTTTAGTAACTACGAGCCTATCAATGATTCACGTGTTGTAAATTGTTGATTTACACCAATTAATAATGATACATATTCATTTTGACTTGTCCATTTAAATTCAAGACAAGACATTTACGTAATGAAAGATTTAATATAATGGTAAAGGTTGGGAAATAGTTATTTAACCTAAAAGGCCATTTAGATGTATCTGCTTTATTTAGATTCCACTAATCCAGACCAAATTCTATAACTACTGAAAACAATGTATTTATTGTTTAAATATTGGTTACCAAATTCCTATTTCGGAAATTAAAAAAACATTAAACATTACAAAATGTTATTTTTGCATTTGTTTAAAAGGTTTTTGACCTTCTACTACTGATGCAATTTAAGAAATCGTCACCAATAAAAAGTGAGACTTGCATCTTTTTCCTGGTTCTCTTAAATTGGACCAGTATTCGTCAAGAACAAACTTGACATGTGTGTGTAATCCCTCATTCGTCCAGGAGTGTTCCATTGTAGAAACAGATTCAGTTGTAGTCATCTGGACTCTGGAAAACACAAAATGTTTTGACTCTCATCCAAGAGTCATTCTCAATCTGTGAAACAAGTCTGAGAACTCTGGTTTATATCCTACTCTGTTAAAGATAATGGACCATAGAAACTAACTGGGATGGGCCTATTGTTCACTGACTTTGGCTCCCTCCTCTCTGAGTACCTGATTAGCATTAGAATGCCTCGGGCGTCTCCAGGGTTTCAGCAAACCATTATAAACAACTGGAAGGTTGAATCTTAAACTTCCATTACGATTTAAGGAAGGATTCTCTTTTTTAACAAGGATTGCCTCCTTAACTCCTCTTTCAAACCATCTTTTCTCCAGATCAGAATCTCCACCTCACTGTCTTCAATAGAGTGGTTTGTGGCTTTGAGATGGAGATGCACGGCGCCCTGAACTCACGTGTCTTCTGTGCTGATAAAGCCTCTTGTGCCTCATCCCAGTTAGTTTCTATGGTCCATTATCAGGGGGTCCTGCCCTCTGGGCAGGGCTTTCACAGTAGTAAGATATAAACCTGAGTTCTCAGACTTGTTTCACAGATTGAGAATGACTCTTGGATGAGAGTCGAAACGTTTAGTTTTTTTTAAAACAGAGTCCAGATGACTACAACTGAATCTTTTTCTACAACAAACTTGACAATTAATGCCTCACAAACAAATACAGCCCATTGATTACATTACTGTTATGTGTCAGTCGCGGGAAAACGCGGGACTTCTGTAAAATGTGCATACGTTTCCCGGTACCGATGTTCCCCAATTCTTCGGTGTGGGGCATAGCGGCCCCGGGGAATACCGGGACCTTTATAAAATATCAGGAACTGTTGTTTCCTGGTACCGTAGTTCCGCCGTCCATACAAAATGAGGAACATCGCTGCTGAGAAACATAGGTACAGAGGAATATAGGTACGCACCCCTTGCTGGACACTTCTACCTCCGACGTTGGAGGTTTGCCCATTCTTCTTTGCAAAAAAGCTCAAGCTCAGTCAGATTTTATGGAGAGCATTTGTGAACAGCAGTTTTCAAATCTTGCCACAGTTTTTTGATAGGATTAAGGTCTGAACTTTGACAAGGCCATTCTAACACGAGTATGTTTTCTTTTAAACCATTCCATTTTAGCTCTGGTTTTTTGTTTAGGGTCATTGTCCTGCAGAAGGTGAACCTCCGCCCCACTCTCAAGGCAGACGCCAATAAGTTTTCTTTCAAGATTTCCCTGTATTTGGCTCCATCCATCTTCCCATCAACTCTGAACAGCGTCCCTGTTCCTGAAAAACAGTCCCACAGGATGATGCTGCGCCACCATGTTTGACAGTGAGGATGTGTGTTCAGAATCATGTGCTGTGTTAGTTTTCCACCACACAGAGTTTTGCTTTTAGGCCAAAATGTAAAATCCAGCCAGAGCACCTTCTTCCTCATGTTTGCTGATTCCACCATGCATGACTAAAAGTTGTCTGTTGGACGGATTCCCTGGAGGTGTGGATCTCTGTAGCTCCTCCAGAGTTACCATGAGCCTATTGGCTCTCTGATCAGTGCTCTCCTTCTTTATCCTTTAAGTTTTGGTGGACGGCCATGTCTTGGTAGGTTTGTAGTTATGGCATAATCTTTTTATTTCTGGATGATGGATTGAAAAGTGCTCCGCAAAACCGCAGGAACTGAGGGTGCAGAGTGTCCAATAAGCATGATGGCTAGGGAACTGCAAGCAGGCTCTTTGGTAGCTGCTTTTGCCCTGGGCAAAACTAGAACTTTTATATAGATATAAATAGTTATATTCTGGGGTGGCAGTAGCTCAATGGCAGTGCTCATCTTCTGATCTGAAGGTCGGCAGTTTGAATCTCCTGCTCTCGTCATAAACAGCTTTGGTCCTTGGGCAAGACACTTAACCCACCCTGCCCCCAGTGTCTGCGTACAACTGGTGTATGGATGTATGTGAACGGGTGAGTGATTCCTTGATGTAAAGCTTTGAGTAACTTGAAGGTAGAAAAGCTCTATAAAAATGTGACCATTTCTACCGGAGATAAGAAACATTTTCTCAAACTACACGTCTAATAAAAGTCCAGGTATGTAAACATACACCGTGAATGGCTAAAAGTTTGGACTTTGCTGGACTTCCTGCTCGTGTGTGTCTGTGTATGCGTAAAGTGAGAAAGCATGGCCATTGACGTCAAATTATTTATTTGTGCCTTCTCTCTGGTGTATCTTGATCATCGTGTACAGAGTTACATGGGTCCAGAAACGCGTGCAACTGCACTTGCATCCAAAATTACGTTCCCATGGCTCTGGTGCTCTGTGATATGTTCAAAGCTTCGGAAATCTTTGTATCTTTTATCACCACAACTTTATCCCTGACCTGTCTGGTGTGTTCTTCGGTCTTCATGATGCTGTTTGCTCCCCAACATTCTCTGACCAAACTTGTGTGAACTTCACCAAACACCTGCATTTATAATGAGATTAGATTACACACAGGTGGACTCTATTGAATCATTAGGTCAACATTAAATCTTTAAGCAATCATCCGGAAACATCTACTTTTGCATGTTCCACGTTTCAGTTTTTTATTTCAAAATCTGAAAATCACATGTTTCCTTTCACTTCGCAATTGTGGGCCACTTTTTGTTGCCAAAGATTATGTCAAAAATAGTCTTCAATGCATTTTTATTTTCAGTCCAATATTTCTGAGCTACAGGACAGTCCCAGAACACATGATAATGGTGGGCCTCCTGCCAACCACAATGTCTACATCATTTAGCATTTCTCTGTGAATAGTGAGCATTTTGACATTTTCCCAACAGATTTCTTTACAGACATGCGACTTTGTGGTCCTTCATTGTGAAGTCCATATACGTTCCCCTTCTTCACCAGTTAAAATAAAATTACCCTCTCTTTCCTATTTATTTTCAATATATTTAGTAGAGTGGATTTCCAAATTATTAATGCATTTGTATAGTTACAAATTATTCCCCTTGAAAGTTCTGATCTATATGTTTTTATTAAAATTTAAGTCAGAGGTTATAATGGTTGTTGCTTTATTTTAATTTCTTGGTTATGATAATAATAATTTGTAAATACCTATAAAAGTCTTGTAATCCAGATCTTGAATCTCAGGTTAGTACTATTTGGTGCACAACCTTAGTCATAAGCCAACCAGTTTAATATCTAAACATTTTTGTTTAGTTTGTATGTTTTGATTAGCTCCTTCCATGTTGTAAGCACAGATTTTACTCTGAGATGTTCAACCTCCTCCAAATGACTCAGCCGTATGTCATCTGTCAGTAAGGCCTGCATTGGCACCTCCGACCGTACAAATCTTAGATTGTATTTGCATTTCCTGCAAAAAGAGCAAAAGAACAGGGTCTCCACGTCAGCTTTAAACTGTAGTATTTGTATTATGGCGTAAACCCCTGTCAATGTGGGGTCCAATCATGTACAGGGTTTCTCCAACACACTGGACTAAAGAAGAATTTATACGTTCTATGTTAAATTTAAGCATGTGCTTTGTATTTTACATTTTTTTTATTAAACTGGGGAGATCAAACAGTAACACGTCTTGTCCAGTATAGAGAAAATGGTACTTGTCGATGCCTGATCTCGTCTGATCTCTGAAGCTGAAAATGGCTGCGCGTGGTTTGTACCATTGATCTATTAAATGAAATGGTATTTCTAGCTTGAACCTGTTGTGAGTCGGCCAGTCCATAGGTACTGCAGCATTTGAAGGTCATGAACTTTTTCCAGTTCAAAATCCTTCAGTTTTCTTAAAACATTTTTAAATCCTTAGCTTCAGCTCACTCTGCTTTGCGCTGCTTCGCTTTAGCAGCTCTCTCAGATTGGTCAGAGCGGGCATGTGGTATGCGAGTCAGTGTCACTTGAAATTAATTCCGGGCTGCACAGCCACCAGATGTACCTAGCCGCTGACATGTGCTAGTGAGCGTTGATTTCAATGGACAGCCATCTTGCTCCCTGGGGGCTTGGTTTGTACTTGGAGGAGACTAAGCTACAGTGGTGCAGCTGTGGCCCTTGTGCAAACTTTCATGTCATTAGTCAAGACTTTTCACCACCATTGCCTAATATTTAATTATCCTACATTTTCACTTCTAAATTTCAAATCAATTAAAAAACAATTGATTAGTGTTCAAATGAAAATCTCAAATTATTACATCATTCAATGATTTATAAAAGTGATACTGTTTACTTTTGGCCCATTATTTAGATCATCCTTATACCATCCAAACACAGGAGTGTTGCCTAACAACAAGAAGTTCCCTATTTATGTTGAGCTTGCATGTGGGTTTCCTCCCGGTGGGCCAACTCTAATACCCAATACATTTATTTTAGCTCTGTAAAATAATTAAATGTTCATTCACAGACCTATATGTATTGTCCATTTCTAATGTGAATAAATAAGGTTTTATTAATTTGTATACTAAAAAGGCTGTTAAACAAGTCGGTGTATTTCCTTATTCATCCAGGAGTGATCATTGACAATGTTTTAAAAATAAAGAGTCGGCTGTTAGAGTTGGCCCTCATGCAGCCTGCCGGTGTAAAGGCCCATAGTAGTGTGTCTGGTGTGACATTAAAAGAGACGTTATGAGGACATCTTCATACATCTGCTATCGAGGTGTGTAAATATGATTTCCTCTACCCGCTGTGACCGTGCAGGGCATGCCAGCGTCACTACCACAAAGAAAAGAGAGGGGAGGGGGGAAATGGGTGTGACCCTCTGCTGATCCCATTATCTGCTTAAGTGGATTGGACATGGCTGAGACAGGGACATCCAGGAGCATCCTCTGAACAGGAACACATAGGCTAACACATGGGTTCCCGATATTAGAAGTACTTGCATCAGCTGATGAAAATGTTTCATAAACATTTAACCTCTTTGACTAAACCTTACTACATTTAGGGGTTTATTGTCAGCAGTTCAAAACAGCAAGAAAGACCCAGGACTTTTGTTTAATGTATTACTAATGGAACGTTAGCTAGCTAAAGTAACATTGTAGTTTAACGTTAGCATTTGAGAAGGAAACAGGACCCCCTAAATGTTCTGCATATCGATGCAGGGAGGGTTTAGCGTTTTTTGTTAACTGTTTCTAAACCAAACCCTAATACTAACCCGAACCTTTCCCTTATTGGTTCATGCCAACATATGTCACATGTCAAGGATATAGTGTTTTCTTTTTGTACTTTGCCTTTTTATAAATGCAAAATTGGTTCACAAATGTTTAATGAAAGGTGATGGTTTTTGACAACTAACTAGCATTTAAACGACTTTTGCATGACTTTACACAGACTTTACTGGCAAAAACCATCATCAAACTAAGCACTGGATGCTCTAAATCACACACAAACTTAATGAATATTTAGTGTGGCACTACTACCATGCACAGGGAAAGTTACAAGCCATATTTCCAATGCTAGACGATTTCTTTGAGACCATTATGTTTGACCTTTATGCTAATCATTTATTAGCATTTTCTACATAACTTGCTACAATGAAGCCACCTATGTGTTTTAAAAGCCAGTTGTACATTTGCACGATGTAATTAGTTGTCGAATAAATGTCAGAACCACAGCTGAAAGTAAAGATTAGCACTGTTCTGACATTTGAGCAATGTATGCAGATTTGTTTACGTTTGCTACGAGAATCAAGATGGCTGCGGTTGGCATACAGGTCATGTGTCTGTCAGGAACTGATTGTGAAATAATACATTGTCAAAAATAAACAGTTGCTCTGGAAATGCTAAATAATAAGCTATGCTCCACCCCTGGAACAAAATGCCAAACTTTTAGGAGGAGAACAACAACAAATCTTACTGGTGCTCTATTAAATGCTGGGCGAACTCGGAGCTTTTACCATCGGTGACATCAAAACCCTACTTTTTGAGATAAAAGTACATGTATGTTATCCTGAGTGTTATCCTATTTGTTAGACTGAGAGTTAGCCTTGGGTGAAAGTATTTTTGTATTTTTTTGCCAGGACTCATGGCCTTGACTCATGGCCGAGCATTGAGGTCCATGATCCACCATTTGGTATTATTTTTACTAAAAAGTCTGCAGTAATGTGTGTTTGTGAGGAGTAACTGGGTTTTTATCCTTAAAAATGCACATATTGTCTAAATTTGCATAAGTAAAGCAAATAACAAATGCAGATTTAGATACACGCTTGTTTGGACTCTGCTAGAGACGCACTTTCTTATTTAGCTGTTAGCCTCATAGTTTTCCGCTATGTCCAACATTTAGCTGGTTGTTAACACTTTAAGTATGCTAAAAAATGAGACTTCCGGGATGATGGCTGCTTAGATCGGACGTATCAGTCTGGCTGCGGTCGTATCCATGGAAATAATCGGTCTTTATTACAAGTTCACCTGGGGAGACCCGATAATTCCATGTGGGAGCTGACATATGCCTGGACATTTATTACGGGAACATGTCTAAGAAAAACAAGAAGAAAAATGCCACAGAGAATCAGGTTAGCAATGCTATATCTAAGTTAGCTAGCTCTGCACCAGCGCTAGTCCCTGAGCGCCCAGACGCAGGCCGTGCCAAATCTGCACCAGCCACAGGCCCCAGCTCGAGCTCTGCTGCTGTTCCGGCTACATCACGCGCTCGCTCCAGATCAGATTCATCTGTGGAGGAGACCTGGAGCGGGATAGACCCCGTGATTATGTTGGCTTTACCAAAGATTACTGGCGGAAATGCATGATTTGAAATCCAAGAGGGGTTGACACCCGAGCCACAGCGGCCGAGGAGGAGGTCTCTGCTCCTTGTTTTTTGAGGATTTTGCGGTATAAAATTATTTATTTATTTATTTGGTTTTTTTTTTAGCAAAATTGGCAGAGAGACAAAGTGGTCTGACATGGATAGTCCTGCATCAAATACATTTGATAAACAATAAATTAGGACCTCTTTTACTACAACAGGCCATAAAAACAGATAAGCACACTGTTCTGGACCAAATTCCCCCAGTTACATTTGAATTAAACCTACACACAATGGAAAAAATATTGAGTGTAATTCTATGCCAGTGGTCCCTGTACAGGCTTTACTGGCAGACGACGAACGTCATGTGGAGGAAATAGAGAATGCCTGGGTAAGATCAGTGCTTACGACATGGAAAAAGCAAATTATAACATATAAATTAAAAACTTGTTAAAATCTAAAGCTGGTTGGCTTATGACAAAAGTTTTAAGCCAAATAGCACCGACCAGAGATTTGAGGTATGGATAACTAAAGGCATTTTGGAGTTTTTTGTTTTTTTTTAATTGTTAAAAAAAACCAAATTAAAATCCTTTGGCTTGGAGAAACAAGACTGTACTTCCAATTAATAAGTTATTATAATCAAGAAATAAAACAAAATAACAATTATTATAATATTTTAACTGAAAGGTATATAAATCAGAACTTTCAAGGGGAATAATATCTAAAGTATATAAATGCATTAATGACTTGGACAACCAATCTACTAAATACATTAAAATCAAATTGGTAGGAGGGTAAACTAAATCTCATGTTTGGAGGGAATTCTGTTGGAAGAATGTGACCCATTTTTTATAACACCATGTCAAAGTGCCCACTACTCACAGGGTGGGGCTGAGTGCTAGAGAAACTGTGTGATAATGGAGAAACATTATCATGTGTTCTGAGACTGTCCTGTTGCACGTAAATATTGGACTGAAAATAACAAGGCACGGCAGATTGCACAGACTCAATTTCAGAACAATGTACTTGGGCCTTAAACATATACATACATATTAAGTAAGAAGTCTTAGCCTATCGATAATATCAACTGGTAGTTTAAACCTTTTTTTCTTTTTCCATTACTAAATTGCTGGATAGCAGCAATTGTGGTCGTAGAGTGGGCCAGACCAAAAAGTCCAGGGCAATTTTGTTCTCTCAGTCCAGCCCTGGCTAATGCACTGGCATATCTCTAACCCTAATCCATGTGGTAAGTGGGGGTTGCAGTACATAAAATGTTGCTCAAATATAATAAAAACAAGGAAAATAAACAACAAGGCCACAGGGGTTTAACCTGGAAGATAATTTGAATCTAAACTTTGAACAAATTTGTTACATGAGGCCAGGCATGTTCCATTATTACTGTAATTTATTTACTTTTCTTATAAGTTCAGTTAATGTTGTTAGGGTTCCAAGTTTAGGACACAAGTTGACATTATGCCCTGATGTAGGTGTCAGAGGGACAGCCTTCAGCTGGTTTAAATCCTATTTATCGGATCGGTACCAGTTTGTTAATCAGAGCTCCTAACCTTGTTCTAAAGTAACTTACAGTGTGCCGCAGGGTTCGGTACTCGGTCCAATTCTGTTTACTCTTTATATGCTGCCGTTTGGTAACATTATCAGAAAGCATGGTATTAACTTCCACTTCTATTTCTATCTACGTAATATAGTTGAAATCAGAAAAACCTTGCCTAAAAGCGATGCTAAAAAACGTATCCATGCATTTGTAACTACTGTAACTCCGCAGCGTGTCCTAAAAGCTCCATAAAAAGCTTTCAAGTGGTTCAAAACACAGCAGCAAGATTACTAACAGAAACTAAAAGAAGAAAGCACATTCTCCCGGTGCTCCAGTCTCTTCACTGGCTCCTGTAGAGTTTTTAAATTTTAAATTCTCCATCTGACTTACAAAGCCATAAATGACATGGCCCTATCCTACCTCAAAGATGCTATAGTACCTTATCATCCAAACAGAGCACTTCACGCTCAAAATCTCTCTAAAAGCCCAGTAAGAGGTAGAGCTACCAAGCTCCTGTGTTATGGAATCGGCTTCCTGTCCATGTTAAAGAGGCCGACACAGTCTCTTCATTTAAGACCAGGCTTAAAACTTTACTCTTTGAAATGGCTTATGGTCAGGCCAGTTAGGAACAGAAATAAAAACCTACAGATCCCAGCTATGCTGCCCTAGGAGCAACTATACTGGGGGAAGTATGGCAGGGAGCGGTTCTGTTTCAGCCATATGCCAACCTTTGGATCCGGATGCTCCTCAACTGCCTGGAGAAACGGTCTCTACTCCTGATGAACGGCTCTTCACCTGCTTAAAGAGTTCTTCATCTGCCTTAAAGAACTGGTTCTCCTCCTGAGTGGTTCCAGCTCCAGAGTCTATCTGAAGTGCCCGCCTGACCGTCCGAGGGAGTCAGATCTCTTCTTCACTGTGGAACTCCTCAGAGTTTCTACTTTATCCCAAAGAGGTTTTGTTTTTCCTTTTCAAGAAGGAGGAAGGAATGCTGGGATATTTGTCTAAGGGCAGGTGATGCTTGGACATTTCTAAATTCGTTTGAACATTGTTTAATTTGTTTTCATTTTCGGCTTTCGAGGCAACTGCTGTTGTGATTTCGGGCATTACAAAAAAAAATTGGAATTTAATTGAAGTTCTTGTAGTTGAGTCGTGTTGGTTCATGTGTTAGTCCACATTTAAAAGTAGTTCTGACACATTTAAAAGTCAATTGTAGGCATAGTGCAGGTGTAATACGGCCATCATGGCTCCATCTCTCTGTTTGGTTGAAAGAGATTTATAAAGCAACAAAGAAAAACACGATGAGGAAGACTTTGTGAGAGATGACTTGACAAAGAAAAAAACAGAAACTTAATGCTTCAGTAGCTAAACAATCGAAGCTGGAAGCTACTGAAGCTAATATGGTTAACATGGCTTCAGAAAGGACGCCCTCGGAGGCGAACGCAGTGCAGACAAGCGCTCTTCGCAATGCAGACTTGCTGGGGCCCGTGAGGTGGGCGGAGGAGACAACATAACATTATAATTGGAATGACATGGTATCAATGAGCACTGAAATAAAGGCTAAGAGTCGTGTCCACTTCGACAGAATAGAGACTAACATGGCAGGCCTGAAGGCGGGAGGAGATCGTGCAGCTGAGGTGGAGCAGCGTATTTCAGGCGGAGAACGAGGCTATGAAGAACAAGCTTCTGGATTTGGAGTCAAAATGCAGAACACAGAGAACTGAACAGCAGTCAGAGTTGGATCTACCAACATGGGGTATGTGAGTTCATGTTCAATTGTCACTATGTAGGACATTTCTGTTGTTCTGAAGAGACTCTGATGACTGATGATGGCATTGGACTTTGTTACATCATTATTGGGGTTATGAGCATGCTAAACTGAAATGTTTCAACTTAATTTTTTCTTTCTTTCTGTTTATTGCAGTTTGTAGTTCCAGAACAACATCAGGTTTCCACGGTAATGATAATGACATCACATTGCAGATTTACATACATGCTTTATACATTTGAGTTGTTGATTTGGCACATTGTAATTTGGAGCCCCACGTTGGCTGTTGTAGTCATGCTTCCGGGAGTGGCATAAACTCAGTTTTGCAATGTCCCACCAGCAGCTGGAGGGACTATGTCTCTCGACTGGCCTGACAACGCGTTGTGATCCCCCTCGGAGGAGCTGGAGGAAGTGTCTGGGATGAGGGAAATCTGAGAGTCCCTTCTTAGACTTATTTTGTAAAGACTTTAGGCAAGTATCCTAGTTAGCTGTAAAAGTAAATTTGATCAATCAAAATAAAACATTTAGGTTTGTCACATGGTTACTATAAACAACTTCAACGCAAACATTTCTGTACCAGTGCATTTTGAAAAACTTCCGTTAAGGTTTCAAATCGGGAAATGACCACAGTTAACACTTGTACAAAAAGTCACAGGCTGCGTCATAATGTCTGCCCAAGCCCCCTCGATCACTCCATGTCCTGCACTATTTAGCATAGTTTATTATAATTAGAACACGGAATGTGACTAAAAAATTCAATTTCTGCCATTGATATTTGTTAAATCCGTCTGACACGCACATAGGTATGGATTCATAATCACCCAACAGAAAGTGTTGGCTGCACTTTTATATGAGAGGTTGCCAGGGGGTGTCAACATGCCTCATTACCATTTTTATTGCTATAATCACAAATGTAAATAATAATAATACTGTGTTCATAATGTAAAATAAATGTGTTTTGAACACGGGCAATTTTGCAGAAAACTGGTGTAATTTCCTGTATTTTGGCGCTTTTTAAAATAGTAATCGGTGCATATTAAACCACTCAGGCCAACTGAATCTATTAACAAATTTATAGAATAGTTTTTTTTTTATATATAAAAAAATGCAACCCATGCTCTTCACCCACTGTCAGTAGAACTGCTTCAAATAGTATTTGGACCATTTTAGTTCCATAATGCTCACAGGAATAGGCTATAAAAAACACAGCAAAGCCCCGCCTTAGCAAAAACAACCAAACAGCACAACTTTTGGTAAAACATGAATTAGACTATTGTGCCTGTTTATTCTGTAGACCTATTTCTCTCCATACAGCAGTGACCACAGTTCTGCCATCAAGACAAAATTCAGCGCGTTTGTAATGGGGCAATCAAAAGGACTGGACTGGACAGAACAATCAGGTTAACCCCAAACAAGTCTGATGTTTCCTACTGTTCCAGTGCAGAGAAAACGGTGGGATACTCACTCAAAACAAAAGGTAGCCTATTAGCGCTTAAAACACAGTTCACAGTTGCACACATGCAGAACACTCACCGTGTAACACTCTTCATCCTCTCTCTCCTGCTGTCATATGTCCTTACTGTATTATCAAGTGTTTGTGGCTTTGATCCATCGCCATGACGTTAAATCGTGCTTATAACAATGAGTAACGTTTCGCTGTAATCCACATGGACAGTCCAGCATCTTCAGTGCACAACAATAATCCTAATTGACATGTGAAAAGACAAAACCAAGCTGCTCTCTGCTCTGATCTCTTACTGCGGACAGATTGCTTTGGTTCACGTAGAAAGCACATGTCCCGGTGTAAAAGGCCACAATGAGTGATGCTTTCACAGACAGTGGGAACTTTCAATTTCAATTGCAAATGTTCGACAAAGCTCTTTTTAGGTGGCAAGGTGCAACTAATGGTGGCAAGGGCTTTTTTAGAGGTGGCATTGGCCACTCTGGCTACCCCTCTGGCTCCGCTGCTGCAAATAGACTTGATTATTCAATGTTTGGCCTGTGATGGTGATCTTTTTACAGCTCAAGCTAAGGTAAGTGGCTAATGCTAGCAACTTTACAGTGTAACCATTTATTTAAGAGTGATTTATTTATGGTTCAACAGTGCTTTGTTTGAACAGCTAAAAGTAGCTTGCGGGCCATAAAGTTTGGGCATCTGTTTTACATAATCAATAATAAGAAACCTTGTGTTTAACTCATTGGCTATATTCATCCAGCCATTCATTTGATTACACCATTATCCAGGGCTGGTTTGCGGAGGCAGCAGTCTGAGCAGCGAGGCCCAGACTTCCCTTTTCAGGCACATCTCTTTCAGCTGTTCGCTGGCCAGCTGAGAGAACTAGTCCCTCCAGCGTGCCCTGGGTCTTCGTCCAGGAGGCATTCAGAACAGATGCCCAAACCAGCTCACATGGAGCTTCTCGACGTGGAGGAGCAGCAGCTCTACACCAAGCCCCTCCCATGAGACTGAGCTTCTCCACCATCTCTAAGGGAGAGCCCAGCCACCCTGTGGAGGAAACTCATTTTGACCACTTGTATCTGTGAATTTGTTCTTTCGGTCACTACCCAAAGCTCATGACCATAGGTGAGGGTAGGAACGTAAATTGAGAGCTTTGCCTTTCGAGTGAGCTCTTTCTCCACCACAACAGATCAATACCACTCCCTGAACCACCATGTTAATGTGATGGTGGTGTTTGAGTGCTTGGATGATCCTAGGAACTATGTGGCCTGGGGCATAATGCCTCTGGAAGGGACTCCCATGGCAAACAGGTCCAGGTTTGTTTAGCTGTGCATTTGACTGAAAGGATTTTATTAGCACTCTTCTCTTTTATGTCTTCAACTGTTTTATGATTTTAATGAATTTTTTCCTGTTGTGTGAAGCACTTTGAATTGCTTTGTGTACGATTTGTGCTCTACAAATAAACTTCATCTACATAGCTACAGAAAACACTTTTTTTATACTACTCTATTTTCAATGTACCTCATTAACCTTAACCCTTAACCCTTAGTAACTTGATATAACCTATTGTTACACAGTAAAAAGTCCTATGGTAAAATAACATGTGACCAAAAATCTATGGGAGAAAAAATTAAAAATAAAGCAGCAACAACGACAACGACGACCATAGTAATAATAAGGCTCTGCTAAAATTCTTGGCACTTTTTAACAGTCATTTCAATTCAGTGCTCTATTAGTATTACAGCTTATACTTACATTAAATAACACCTAGAGGGTGATGATGTTTTATTTATGAATCCTGGTCCAGCCAAGCACAGCCTTGACCTGGAGTCTGCTGCCTGAGGCCCCAAACTCTAGTGCTTTTGAAGGCAGTCTGCAGAGGCTGCCGCTTGTGGCTCAGGCTGCCATTCAAGCAAATAATCAAATCAGTGTATTTTGCTCATGTTCAAGATGATACACTCCAGATAAAATGCATTTTGATTTTCCAATCATTCCAAAATCATTTCAAAATTTGTCTAACAGCAATCCATTTTAAAGAAGACACTTTTCTTAATTTATTCCTTTTCGTCCATCATCTGATGAAAGGAAACTCTCAAGCCGCATGGCATGTTAAACACAAAAAGAAAGCTGTATTATTTCCAGTCAAATCAACCATCCTGGGATGAATCAGGTTCATTTTGTTCTCCAAACCCCAAAATGTATAACTATAAATTCAAAAAATGCTGTAGCTAAATCAAATTTTTGGTGAAATGAGGTGGTTAAGACGCAGCTCTACATGCCAGGCTCTACATGCCAGGCTCTACATGCCAGGCTCTACATGCAGCCGGCCGCAGTGTCGTGTGATCAAATTCTGACTCTGACAGTTTAGTGCATGTCCTCCCTTCTCTCTCATCCCCATTTCACGCTCTGCTGTCCTGTCTAATAAAGCCTAAAAAATAGAAATTATCTTTTAGCTTCAGCTTTTAAAGTGGAACAAATTTCCCAAACTAGTGTTTATACCAGACCATCCCTCCAACACTAGCTTTACTCCATTTATTTACCCAAAAAAACCTAGGCAGGATTTAAAATCTGATTTTCCTCTGTGCAGAGCTTGTGACCACTTATATTAGATTAAATCAGACATCACAGAGTTCAGGAACAGCTTCAGTTTAAATTGTGGCACATTTTAGTCAAGCGTAGGGCCTATTTTTCCTAAAATAGCTGGTTATTTTAAAAATATATATATAATGGTCACAATTAAGTAAAAGTGTAAAGCTTCTCAGCACCTCACCATTAGGTCTTCTAATTGTTTTATCAGTTATTGTCAGGGCCTGCCCATGGCATAAACAAACTAAGTGAATGTTTAGGACCACAACCACTCGGAGGGCCACATGCTTTGATGATGGGAGCACAAGAGAGAGCGAGCATGTGATCTTAATAAACTCTCTGGTGCTTTGCTTTGATATGGGAGGCTACATGTCTAATGAATAGAGCACACATAACGCACAGTGCATAGGCCATAGGGCATCAAGTGCTCTGAGGGGCACCACCAGCTTGACCAGTTTGAATTGAATGACAGAATAGACTTGTGCAGTAGCTGCAGTGTTCTTTTTTCTATTAAACAGAGAGCCTATAGTAGGCCTATATTATCTTTCTTTATCGTTTCCAAACTAACACTGGAACTCGAGATGTGTTGCTGCACTCTATTTCCAAAGCGAGTTTGAGATGTGCACAAGCAGCTTCACTGCACAAGCCTCAGTTTAAACAGACTCAGAGAGATCAGGGGCACAGCTAGAGCAACTCCACATACATATTGCACGATCCAACAGGAGCAAAACAGTCTTTAGTTGATGAAAACCTGCCTCATATTCAATACAAAACAATGAAAAAGAGCAAATGAAACAAGACATGCCATGTGTCCAGCTGAGCCGAGGGTTCATACAAATGTAGATGCGTTTTTTGGCTGGACAGGACAACTTGGCATGAAATGGGGATGAGAGAGAAAGTAATGCAGTAAACTGTCGGGTCTGAGATTTGAACCTCACGACACTGCGGCCGCCTGCACATGGAGTCTGGTATAAGTGCTGCTGCCTTAACCACTCAGCACAACAAATATCTGTTATCATATACAAATATCATGTTTTTATAAATGTAACAGAAAGTGTCCTTCTGAAAAGGAGTTTGCAGCCTTTGCAGCAAGACTTTGTCCTGCAGAAGAGCAGAAAGGCTGCGTGTGATCCATTGACTGTGAATGAGCTGGAGCAGGGGCGGAGCAGGGGCGGGGCAGGGGCGGGGCAGGGAATATAGGGACTGTGGGGGGACCTCAAGATAGACTGAGCAATGAATGGATAATACAATTACTTCTAAAATGCACTAGAATATAGGCAATTATATGATTTTTTTGGTTCATTTCTTATTAATCATTTTGCATTGGACATAGATAGGGCCTCAAGTCTTTATTTTATTACGTCCATAT
The DNA here is from genome assembly GCA_015082035.1 of Chaenogobius annularis. Lineage (NCBI taxonomy): Eukaryota > Metazoa > Chordata > Actinopteri > Gobiiformes > Gobiidae > Chaenogobius > Chaenogobius annularis. The sequence continues at coordinate 820,718 of BJKM01000070.1, read as the reverse complement.
ATTTAATAACAGTGTTTGTCATTTAGTGGGCCACAACCAAAGTCTTGTTTAGGGCCACCAAATGCCGTGAACCAGCCCTGGTTATTGGTGCCGAACTCCATGGTAACGGGAGGGGCATAGGACTTTGAGAAAGTTAGCTTTCCTTTGGTTCACATCAACCGCAAACGGCTTTGTGAAAGACAAAATCAGCATGAACATGTTGGATTATTACACATCGGCGCCACCTGTCTCCTCCTGCTCCGCACCCTGACACCCTCTCCTCTCTCCTCCCTTCTTCAAGGGCAAAGGTGAATACAACAGTACAACAGTAACTGGTAGTGTAATGGGCACTTCTGATGGAAAATGTGTGATATAAATCTCCAATTTAAACATGCCCACAATTACAATAAATGAAAGCAGTTGCCGGTGGAGCAGGGGTTTGAGTGCATTGCACATGTTTGGTTGCTTCCATTGGAGTGTCGTGGGTTTTATTCCCGGCCGCAACCATTTGACAAATAAAGCCATTTGGGCCAGAAAATCTTAAATTATATTTTGGACTGCCTCAGCAGGACACTTGCCACAACCGCACAGTTATTTGTTTGTTTGTTTGTTTATTTATTTAAGATAAAACACAGTGCTACAAAAACAGAATTGTTTCATATTGCATTTTATTCATTATTGTCATTGTAAGGTCGCACATAAGCTTATTAGTTTGGATTTAAAAAAGAAAACGTATATAATATCAATGCATAAACTATCCATGATGCAAAGTAATTACAAAATATATTACACAGAAAGAGAACATATTAGACACATATTATGGAAAAAAATCTTTTCTTGCTCTTTGAACCATGATATAACAATCTCGCTTGTTTCATAAATCCTGTTTATGAGCTCCTCTTCTCTGCTCCTTCTCTGAGCCTCACAAAAACACTTCAAAAAACGCTTTCAAATTTCCCAGATTTGTGACGGGCTGGAGGTCTCCTGGGCTGTTTTTAAGTCCATAAATCCTCACAGGCTCGTTCTGAGCATTTCTGCATCAAATCACACAAACACAACTGCGTGCCCATATTAGCATGTCGGGGGAACGCTAGCTTTTGTTTTTTTCCCCATGGTAATTCCTTCTGTTTCCAGTAGATAAAGTAATGCATGGTTTCAGTAGATACATTATTTTAAGTTCCAAAACATGCGCTGCCAAAGCAAAGGTACAAGAGCATGCACAATACAAGTAATGCAGAATATGTGTCCTTTCAATGAAAAAGGAAATCATGAACCAAAACAAGAACGTGAGATGCAAAGTGTCCAGGCAGAATCTGTGTGAACCGACAGGACAGAGGCAGCACCACACAGCTACACCCACATCCAGTCCACAGTGAGAGGGAGACAATACACAGCTACATTTTGACTGGTTCACTTTGGGGCAGAACAGTTTGAAAGTGGACAAAGCGATCCAAAGCAGTTTTGGGCAAGATGATGGGATAAGCCAGAACACAGATATATATTCTACAAAAATATGGTAAAAGAATAAACAGATAATATTACTTTATCATCAAACGCTAAGTTAATTACGTATTTCCAGTGATGCTAACTTAAACGTTGAGCCCACACGCTTAGCAAAACAAAGCTAGCAAACACGTTAGCAACAGCTGTTTCCTGTTTATTGATGCACGGTACTCATGTGAACAACTCAAATATTATAACAAAGACATGTTAAAATGCGGGGTAGAGGCGCAGAGAAGCCAAATAGCAGCAGAATAAGCTAAGGATAAACAGGAAGTAGTTTCTTTTTTAATCTAGCTTTAACTTGGAATTACTAAATGTCTTTTTGTGAATGGTCGATGCCGGGTGTACACTAACTGTACTACAACTGCGAGGTGGGTTTGGTTTGGGGCCCTACATTATTTAGATAGTGATTCAAATCAGTAAGGTTATGTAAGGTATACTTCATCCATCCTTCTTGAGAATCCTTCTGTTCCTTTGACAATGGGGAAACACGCCAGGAGCAGAGCTTGAGCCACTCTGGACCAAAGCTGGAGGATTCCCTATTGTGCATGTTTTGGGCTGATGGGGGAAATCAGAGCCCAAGGAGGTCGATCCAGCCCAAGATTCAAACCTGCGACCTTCTTGCGGTGAGGTGTGAGAGCTATCCACTCTGTCACTGTGCCATGTAAACTGTAGTTACAGGCAACTAACCCGCTCAAACGACATGCCAAACCTTCCTCACATAATGTGTGCACTTGGCGTGAGAGCATGATTAAAAAGTATAATTCAGGTACAATTTAGGTTTTTATTATTAAGAAAACGTTTGTTATGTTTTGGTGACGTCAGTTGCTCATGCACCAGAGCAGAGACCTACTTCTCCATTAAAAGAATAATTCCAAAGTACTCTAAAGTGAACCAGTCTGGGGGATCAGGGCCAGTGGAAACATGGCTCTACATTCACATCCAGTCCACAGCGAGGGCAGAAAAGACACAGCTACACTCACATCCGTCACACTAACAGGGACACCAGAGGACACATCTGAGAACAAACATGGAGACAAACCAAAACCCTACCTGTGACCCTCATAGATGTCTTCATATAATCATAAAAACAGAATTCTTTTATGTAGTAAAATGGCTTTGTGGCACGCTCACAGCAACAGTCAGTCTCAATGCAGTGCATTCAAACAAACTGACTGCACCGACGCATTTCCACTGTGGTACGGCGCAGCTCTCAAATCATGTGATTTAAGGTGAGACACTGCAGGGGACAAGGAAAAAAACTCTGCTTTAAAGATATTCGTTTCAAACGTCTTCTGTAGTTAACTCTCATACATTTGGGTAAAGTCGTTTTTCCATGCACAAATAGGAATTGCATTAGTAAAAATGCCCTCAAGAACATAATTAGTGACTAAACTGTAGCGCTGAAGACTCAGCAGCTGGACAAACGGGCTGAAGACTCAGCAAACAGCAATGGGCACAAGTCTGTTGAGCTCCCAGTCTGTTTAAAAAAAAAAAAAAATCCCACGCAGTCTTATCAGAGTGCTGTATTCTGAATACTTCAGTGTATTATAGTGTGAAAACATGACAGGAGTGAAACAGCGTTTGTTTTTTGTTTCACCATTACTATAAAGATTTATTAAACTCACAAAATCAGTGAAGTTTGAAGCCTGAATTTCATGATCAAATATTGTGATGTATTCTTCTGATTTTAGGAAAGTAGGTGCAAAAACACCAGATGAAAGTGTAACTGAGTATTCTGAATGTGTATTTTCAGTACATGTGTTCAGTTACTTCCAACACTGTCCACACCACACCGGTGAGGCCATGTCGAGAGAGCATGGAAGTGTCCACCTGGTGAAATAAAGCCCAGCTGGACAGGGTGCAAAGGAGAAGATCACCTCCAGAGGAAAGAGAACAGGAGCAGGAGAGCAGGAGCAGAAGAGCAGGAGCAGGAGAGAGCAGGAGCAGGAGGAGAGAGCAGGAGCAGGAGAGCAGGAGACACATCAGAAATGTGTCCGCTGAAGAGCGGGTTAATAATGACATTTAGTCTTTGAGCTTCATAAATCAAATAATAATAATAATTATTATTATTTAATTTATAATTATTATTATTATTATTTACAAATACAGTAAATTAATATCAATAATAATAATAACAATTATTATTATTATTGATATTAATTTACTGTATTTGTATTATCCACATAATATTATAGCGCCAGCTTTAAATTATTTGTGCCCTTTTCTTGACATATTAGATACAAAAACGCCACAGAGAGGATTTTGGATAGCTTATAAGTATTGGAGTAAACTAGACCTTAATAAAAATTGTTTTCATTAGTTTCGGGAGCTAAAAACTTCAATAAATCTGTCTTTTTGTTCCAAACTTGTGCAGTTCGGTGTGTGTTAATGTTACTTTAAGGCAGGTCTTTATGTCTCTGTGGGAGGAAAATGCCTTTGAAGTTACAATACAACGAAATCTATGGATGCAAGTGGATTCAATGAAATAATAAATGTTTTGCGTATATTGGACAATTCTGTAGTTTCCACACGAAAGCTTATATGTTGAGAGAACAAACTGACCAACAAATAAAACAAATTGTAACAATATTGCCTTTATATTGAATGGTGAATGGTTGTCTGTGTCTATCTCTGTGTTAACCCTGCGACAAGCCCCTGTCCAGGGTGTGCCCCGCCTAAGGCCCAAAGGCACTGGGACAGGCTCCAGTCACCTGCGACCCCAAGCGGGTAGAAAATGAATGAAGCAATGTTTCCATTAGTGTCTCACCTTAATAACAACATTGTGCGTTGTGCTTGTGTGACGTCAGTTGTTGACCTCACAGCCCTGGTTCCTTCTCCACACGTGTGTGTGCCTGTGTGTGTGTGCCTGTGCACACGCACACATGTGCACAGCAGGTCAACACTGGACCCAAGGCCACAGAGACACGCCTCACAACTGTCCACAGAGACACACGCATGGACGGGGACAAACCAGGGACACACAACCTGAGACACATCCTACAGTCACAAAGCCACAGCTCCATGTCTTGGGAGCCCTGTCCCGGGCTCTCCCTGTCCCGGGCTCTCCCTGTCCCAGGTTCTCCCTGTCATGGGTTCTCCCTGTCCCGGGCTCTAATTGCCGGGCTCTCCCTGTCCCGGGCTCCCTGTCCCAGGCTCCATGTCCCAGGCTCCATGTCCCGGGCTCCCTGTCTTGGGCGCAGGCTGAGGAATGGTGGGTGCGGCGGTGGGTGCGGTGGTGGGGTGTGTGTGTGTGTGGGGTGTCGCTGGTGCCGGGGCGCAGACGGGACTCTCCTCGACTACGCGTATTCTTAAGCAATAACAACGTCATCCGTATTATCCACCCAAGAATACCCGTCACCGAAGAGAGTCGAACTCCCACAGCCCAGACGCACGGCCCGTCACCCGGCAGCAGGGGGCAGCGGTGTGAGGGGGCGGGGCCAGCGTAGTGTGGGGGCGGGCTCACACACAGCACACACACATCACCCGTGGCAGCACTGGCCTGCGCAGCATTGATCGAAGGCGCGGCTCCATCAATGGCTCCTCTGTGAAAGGGAGAGAAGGGACAGCGGAGGTGTGTGAGTCCAGCAGCAGGGCCACCGTCTGGGGCCGCAGGGGCCAAGCACTGCCTCATAGCCACGGACAAACCAGGGGGCCAAAAGATCTGTACATGGAAGACTGAAGTGTGGGATTCTTTTCATATCATCTTAATAGGATTCTCCTTTATTTCGAACAAGCAGCAATGCAACCAACCGTTATTTTAGAAGTCCACTAGGATTATTACGATTAAATTAGGTCGACAAGTCAAACAATGATTCTACACTGGGACTTTTTGAATACATTATTAATTGAATAAAGGTTGACTGAAGGTTTCTAGATAGAGAATATTTACAAATAAAGTGTTTTATTGAGGAGAAGCCCAAACAGTTTGTTCTTACTAAATGGATGTAATAATGCCACTGGTTTGGGTTTTAGAGTCTGTATTGTCCAGTTACGATCATCAAAATACAACAATGATTATTTTTTTATTGTCAACTAGTCAGGATTAGTTCCTATTGACTAGTAACTCGGAGTGAGCGATGACAGTATTCTCACGATGCATCAGAGTGTGTCTGTAAACGTCTTGTTGTGATTCAAGTATCACACGATCATGTGAACGGATTGTAAAATGAATCACAAAAGAGCAGAAATATCACTTTATGCTCTTGTTTGGGAGATACTAGACATTTCTGTCTCTTTGGAGCACATTTTTAACAGTTTTATTTATAAACAATAAACTCAAAATACAATATTGCATATCTACAAAACAACAATTGTGATATTATCCATTTTAATACACTTCCCAGCTCTAAAATGAGGTCAGTGCTATTATAACTGTCAAGATTCTTTCTGCCGAAAGAAATTGTGGTGCTGGGATCGGCCCTGCGCAGAGCGGCCCCTGCAGAAAGACTGAGTTCATCTGGTTCCACTTTATAATAACTGCACCTTAATTAGCCACAATAACAAAAACTTGATTCATAATGAACAAATATTTCTTGAAGCATGATTCAGGATTAATTATTTATTATTATTATTTAATGATAACGATAATAATAATAATAATAATAATAATAATAATAATAATAATAATAATAATATATAATATAATAATAATATAATAATAATAATAATAATAATAATAATAATAATAAACAATTTGTTCATTTTTGAAAGAAGTTGTCCATGCTTTATTACGGCTGTTAAAAGTGAAGTTATTATAAAGTGTTTACCTTTATGTTTGTGCGCAATTACATATTTTCATAAAAACCCTTCAATGGAGGTGTAAAATCGTGCGTATAAAATCAAGAACACAAAACGTATGACTTAAAACTATAATAATGATCGAGTGTACGCTGTCACTATTTGTTCCTGTGTTTCTTCTTCTTCATTATTATTATTATTATTATTATTATTATTATTATTATTATTATTATTATTATTATTATTTATTATATAAAAAAGAAAAATTGTCATTCAAGGTCCTTTTTTGTAGATATTTTTTGTGTGATACCTGCTGTTCTTTTAGGTAGTCTTCGGTCTTTTTCAGGATTTTTGGTGTCAAATTTGAAAATTTGTCCTATCTTTTAGAGTGGCAGAAATAGTAGTAGTAGTTCTAGAACTTCTAGTACTTGTAGCATATGCAATGATCGTGGCAACTGTACAGGAAATAGCCTTGCATTACGCACTCACACTCAATGGCTACTTTGGCACGGCTTCTAGTTATGCATTATTGTTGGAAAATGTAATCTGTTTTCGTTTTAATGTCAACTTGTGCTTTTCTTCTAAATAAACGGAAAATGTCAGGTAAATGAGCTCAGAGCTGAAACATTTACATTACATACAAGTTTAAGCACAAGGGACTGTGTCGAGTGCTGTGAATTAAATCATCTTATTGGAGGCATGTGAGCCCCAAAGAGTGCACCTTATATTGTGGAAAGAAAATACATAAATACACACCTCGATGTCTGTATCTTACTCCTACTTTGAAAGCTACATTCAATATTTATGAGGCTAACACCAGTATTTATTCATTTGGAAATATGTAACACATTTAAATAGTCATATAATTGAAATCTTTGTAGTCGTGTTTATATTTGTGCACATCTTAAGCGTCTTTCCAGCCACATTTAACTGACCACACCAGAATTTAGCCACGGTTTTGGAACGTCAGCGCCATGAAGTTCCCGGGCCGATCCCGTTTCGTCCCACGTCAGAACATGGGCCCCCGTGCTTTATTCTCTCCTAATCTGGTGTCGCCTCACGTTTATGCTTCTCTGGAGGGATTCGGTGCACGTGGCTCTATAATAGGACGGTAAAGATGCGCGCGCACGTGCTGCTCTCGTAGGGGAATCCTCCTGCGTCCCGGGACAGACTAAATATAGCTCCCCAATTAACAAGTGCTAAAGTGTAGCTAACGCTGTGGGCCGCGGGGATTCTGCGCTCTGCTGCCGGGACGCACACGGAGAGCACTAATTAATTATATTCAGATTCATTCAAGAAATAGTAATACAAAATACAAATGTTTAATGTTATCAAATATACTGGTGAACCATAAATAATAGTCAAAACAGATTTGTATTGGTACTTTTAGATTCTGGAATGAAACTGAAATTAGAAAAATATTAGACTAAAAAAGGCCCGAATTGAACTGATTTTTTTTGTTCAGAATTTATAATTATATAGTAATAAATGAAGTCTTGTATAGTAGTTTGGACAACAATAATACTGTATATTTCCTTACTACATTTAAATCAGTATTTTACTCCATGCTAATTTACATTAAAATGTATTTATTTATTTAATTACCTTTCCTTTTTAACTTTTTAATCTAGTTTATTTTGTGTTTTATAGTCAAAGTAAAGAAATTATAATAATCTGTAAAAGATAAAAAATAAAAAACACCACAGGAAATATAGTTTTAAAAACAACTATATTAATAATTTTGGTTAAATGCAAAGAAAACTAATTAGGCTTATTATTAATTATGCTTAATAAAATCCACATAAATAATATATATATTTGGTTTTTAGCAGTTTTTTTAAAAATTATTATCGTTTTGTAATTTATTTAATTTACAAATTATTTTGTTATAACAGTATGTACCTTTCTGGAGGTGCATGATTCCATGGAAATGGAACCAGACTTCAGAACATTCTTCATGCAGAAAGATTTGTTTTATCGCATACTGAGGCGGATCATAGCTAAAGGCTAAAAGCTATTTCCATGGAAATAAGCAGGAGAAGGCCAAGTACGAGTCAGGTTTGTGGAGAAGCAAGCCTCTCACAGTGAGGACACAGGTTTTATTATTATGATTTTTTTTATAACAGCAAAGAAAGAAACAAAGCTTTTATTTTAGTTTTTCGATTTGTATTTGTTTATGTATTTATTTTTGCCAAAATGTATGTGCTGGGGCTTTAAATAATTGTGCTTTTGAATTATTATTTTTATTAAATAAATGATAATAATTGTGCTTGTTGAATAGGATTAACACACAAGCATACCCATTTTCACTTATAAAGGAAATTTCCCTTTAGCGCGCTAGTAACCAGTATGAGTAACCCTGGTGAAATAATTCCACCTCCTTTATGGAACTTGTGCTAACGTGGCTAGGCTAGCAGTGCTTGAACCCTGCTGTGTGGAGCCAGGGGGTGGGGCTCTTACCTGCGATGCGGTCAATGGGTGGGGCTGTCCGTCACAGGCCCCTCCTCCTCCGGCTGATGTGACCTGTGGGGGCGGGGTTTGGGGGAGGGGGAGCGACAGACACAGGGTTAGCTTTACATAGTCTTTTTAGGACAAAATAATCAATTTGTTTTGGAAATTCTGGTGATTCAGATTATTTTATTTGTATTTGTTCTTGTCTCACTGCCGTGCATTCTGTCTACTTCTATTAAGGTTTTCTTTTTACGACATACAATCTATAGTTAATTTCGTCTTTTTGTTGTAAGTTATTTTGTTCTACTTCATTATATATGTTTTTTTTTAATGTTTTGGCCCGTAGGCTTGATTGGACAGGACAGTGCAGTGTGAAATGGTGAAGAGAGAGGGAAAAGACATAAAGCAAACCGTCCACATGGCAGGCATTATCTGTGGCTATTCTTTTCCATTTGCCATTCAACTATTTTTGTTTTCAGAAATCTGCCTAGCCTAAAACCTGTCACAAAGTGATGTTCATTTTGATGAATTAATTGTAATTTTCGATGCAATACTGGAACACATTTTGAACAAAAGCTTATTCGTTACTTATTTTTAATGTTTTATAACAAACTTTAATTTTGCATCATTATTATGACTTTGACTTTTCCTGCCTTAGTTATTCCACTCTGTTGATTATTAAAATCGTTAATTTTGTACATGCTAATCCCAAGGAGTTGTGTTTAGCTCCCGAGACTATTAATAATGCAAATATGCAAATTCTAATTGCAGTGGCTGCTGACTACGGAGCATGCTCGCTCTCAACCAATCTGGAGTCATCAAATGATAATCAATATTCACGACTCCGGGAGGTTCAGCGCTTTCAGGAGAGGATTCAATATTATGGTTATGTTGGCTCGAGCATTACCATTTTCCGCAGTATAAAAAAATGAAAAAAATAAAAAAATAAATAAAAATCCACTGCCCATGAGCCAAAACTCACTAAACAAAGCGATGCATGAATGGAAAATGTGTAAAAAAAACAAAAACACAGCAGGTCGGGGATATTCGGTAAAATGTGGCAGTGCAGAGGCGGAGAGGCGCGTTTATGGCAAATCAACAGCCGCGAGCCAAGCACCGGCACCGGGGGAGGGTGTGTGTGCGTGTATGTGTGTGTGTGCGTGTGTGTGTGTGTGTGTGCGTGTGTGTGTGCGCGCTGGGGGGAGGGCGAGGTAGTAAAAAAAAGAAAAATCCTCTCTTATTGAAGCGTTCCAAGGTGTTAATTGTCCCATGTTCTCCATCCTCAGGCTGCTGACGCCTCACACACAATTATTATTATATTTTTTTCACCTTATTTGAATGAATTCTACCTTGTCTAATGAAATTCATTATTGATAACAGGATTCCACAAGAGTCAATAAAATACAGATTTTTTTTTTTCTTTTTTTTAAATCCATGGATACTTTATCATTCTGCATGTTATTTACTGAATCACATTTGTCTTTAAACATTTTTTTTTTTTGCTTTGGCAATTTGGACCTGCTTTTTTGAATTGAATTTGAATACATGTGCTCGACCTTCTGGAGAATTCACATGAGCTTCAATCTGCAAAATGCGTCACTGAGTGTTGAAAAAACACTGGTTTTTCCTTGTCCGAATCGTGTCCAACTCCTGTCCCCCCGTCGCACGCCATCAGATAATATTACAATCTCAGATCAATTTGTCGCAGTGTGTAACAGTCAATTAAAGTTGTGTTTTTATTCTCCGCCTTGCTCTCTTTGTCTCTGTTGCTTTGTGCCGATTCTTTTGTTTCACTACATATTGCCCATAAGCGGTCGCCGACGGACGTCTCTATCAGGCTGCAGCTGTGGACATTCGTAGACAACCTGGGCGACAGAGAGAAGGCAGAGGACCCCCACCCATACTACCCCCGCCCGCGCCGCCCGCCCGCCCCACTGCATCGCCATGGAGACGCACACTAAACTTCCACAATGCAACAGGCTCAGCACCACAGGTTGTTGCAGCGATGCGACGGACGGCAAAGAAAAAGAAACTCCTGAGCTTCGGGGGGCCAGCGACCGGAGCAAAAGCAGGGCTGACGCAAACACCTTCCAATTCAGCAATAAACATATATAGCAAAATAATTGTGGTTTGAATTGAAAAGAAAATATGTTTTTCTTTTGATGTAATATGTCGCATGAGCTCCACCTATAAATGCCAAGGTTTCGAATCCATGGAAATTGGAGCAGTTTTTTAACAAATGCTGCGAATTTCTTTGTCATCAAACCGCGTACATTTTTTTTTTTAAATGTATATGTTATGTCCAATGTATGCGTAATGGAAGAATCGTAAATTTGTATAGTTCTGAAACCTTAAACACAAGTTTATGTCGAAATAGAAAATTGACTAGACCAAGTACTATGTCCGTTAACAGCAAATGACAAAGAGAAGACTTAAAGACTTCACAACGACATTGAGAACAAAATGTAACTGAGGCCATTTGGAATGAAGTAAATGAAATGAAATGAAATCTGTGCTATGCTTTATCAGGTCTAACTCAGAATGGCCATAGCCCTCAGGCCTGAGTTTTGCACCGTGCTCTAAGACCTTACATGTTGCATCGCGTTCTCCTCGGGCTGTGGACTTCCGCCTTCTAACTCTCACCGCACTCTTCCAAAAACGCCCATCGTCCCTAATAGTCCCACAACGCTCAACAAAAACACGGGCAGAGGACGAACAGAAGACAACAACGAGGACGACACAGGACACAACGCTTTCCCCCAAAAAAAGAAAAAAAAAAGAAAACACACCACCACCTGTTCCCCGCGGTCCAGGGAAGGGAGATGAAGAACGAGTATAAGACAACAAGAAGACAAGGTCCACTCTGCTCGCTTACTTTACCCTCTTGGCGCCTGCGGGGGTGTCGGCGTCGAGCAGGGGGACGCCGGCGAATACACCCATGCATCGACAGGCAGCGGGTCCCACATTCAGACCCTCGCGACGCAAAAGCCAGTGCGGTCATAAGCCTCTGTTGAATGGAAGGAAGACGAAGAGGAGGAGGAGGAGGAGGAGGAGGAGGAGGAGAGGCTATTGCGCGCGTCGTGGCACCATCGCCTTGGGAGTGATGGAGCGAGGGAAAGAGCCTTCGGAGGTAGAGGCGAATGGGGGCGGAGGGAGGGGCCGAGAGGCAGAGCGGAGGAGAGAGAGGGGCCAATCAGACGGCGGCGAGCGCCCGTCTCTCACTCCACACCGCCTCAACAGGACAATTTGTTGCTTCGGAATCTGCTCACTGTCTCACGGTAATGGGACTGGGATTTCGGGGAATTTTCCAATTTTCGGGCAGAGGACCGCTGCATCGTCACGCGTGTGCCAAGACTTCAGTGTGCGCGCTGTAGGTTCGGTGTGAAGGCCAAAGTGTTTGCACGGAAATGGTTTTCAGACACAAACACACAAACACCAACGATTTTAACAGTCAGACGTCTTTCTGATAGATTGTTTTCAATTTTTATATTGTTTTTCCACAATGTATACAAAAAGGGGAGAGGCTGGGAGAGAGGTCTGGGAAGTCGAGAAGAGAAGGATGGGGGAGGAAGCAGGACGCAGAGCCGAGGAGAGAGAGAGAGAGAGAGAGACAGAGAGAGAGGCGATCCAGCAGCCAATCACCCAAGCTCCAGGCATTCCTTCACTCCACTGTGTTTCCCTCCACAGGATGCCACGGGGCTCGTCTACAAATGGATTAATACTTGATTTCTTGGGGCATTATGTCAGAGAACTGTTTAATATTCATGAGCCTGAGCAAACCTTTCAGCCCCACCTCACCAGGTCACCAATATTATTTTTAACAACAATATTTACATGCTTGTGTTCCTTACATTTTTTTAAACCTCGTCACCTTTACGTATTACAATCATTTTTTGTCTTTGTACATTTCCTTGAATTTAAAAACGATGACAATTTGAAATCATCATTCAAAGAATCCCATACCTCGATCTACAGAAACACACTTCTTTGGAAAGTATATCTCTTTTCTGTGTCCTTCATCCCGTTTTGTGAAGCTTCAGGTGAAGCGTTCTGTTTGGCCTTCTGAATGAGATTTTAAAATCAACAAGTCTTAAACTGAAGCCATCTGGAATGATGAGATTGTGCTCTCTGAAGCCGTGTTTCCTGGGGTTTGGGAAGTTTACTATTTGAAAGTGACTCTCTTTTTTCCATATTCAACACAAGCCCTGCAGTAATATTTCATCCATAATAAAGCCTTAATTTACATGCTTTTTTTTTTTCAGTTGCCAGAAAACATTCTTCTTTTTTTTCCCAGTTAAAAAAAAAAAACATTTTCAAAGGAAAACATTTTTCACTAAGTCACTAAACTGAAGAAACACTACAAGATGTTGAACTTCATGTGGGTTAGGACCCAGGTCATCATGAGCAGCTGGAATCTGCAGCATCCAATTCTGCTCACGTTTATGTTTTGTGTCTATATGGTGTTAATGAAAATATTTACATTTAAATGTTGAAAATTAATATTAAGCTCTCAGTTTGTTTAAATATATATATGTATATATGTATAAAAACACACATATTATATATATATATACACATATATATATAAATGTATACACACACACATAGTATTGTATATATATATATTATATATATATGTATACACACACACATATTATATATATATATATATCATAGTAGTATATATACATATATATATTGTATATATACATATATTATATATATATATATATATATATATATATATATATATATATATATATATATATATATATATATATATATATATATATATCTTGCTGCCAATAAAGAAATGAACAAAATGTGCGACGTGAAGGCCTTGATGGCCATACATTACATTGAGTAATATTGCCAGATATCTTCTATAAAACATATTTTTCCTGTGCAAATGTTCACTGCTGGAGCTGGGTTACATCATTGCTGGCCTACAGTGGTTTTGAACCAAAGCATTTTGGTCATAATTGTGTATGTTAATTTAGCTAAATATACTTAGTAGAACAACAATATACAAAAGTGTCAGTATTTTTAATTTAGTGTTTATTATTTACATTTTTGTATTTACTGTTCCCCTAAATAACAAAACAGGAAACAATGTAGAAACACCATGTTTTTGCTTCATTTGACCAGAAACATCAGTCCACATTCCAGCACTTAGCACACATTACAATACACCCATTACAAACAAATAAATCAAAGTGGAAAAGAAACACAAATGTCACTGCACTTAAAATGAGGATTTCCATTGAGCGCCGTTTCCAAAAGTCTGCCCCTTTTATTCATTGATTTATTTTATTTTCCTCTCCTCTGTGCTACCATAATAAAACACTACCTTTGAAATGATTTTGTTCATATTCTTGTTTTTAAGTCATTTGAACACGTGTTTACACTTCAAGTGTCATTTTATGATCATTATTTCTTTGCATTTGAGTCTTTTTTCTCAGCGTTCTGACAGAGCCACAAACTAAACTGATGATTCCTGAAGCAGCGATCTGCTCATCGTGACACAGCACTTCCTGCGGCTGTCCAATCACAGGAGAGAGCTCGACGGGAGGCGGGATCAGGGCAGTCCATGGGGGGACGAGTCTGAAGGCCGTCCACAAAAATAAATGACCAAATTAATTAATGAATTATTTTAAATATATATATATATATATAATAAATAAATAAAAGAACTACAACCTTTGGGGCATTTGGGTTTTCATGAAACAGGATTTCTTTCTTTCTTTTTTTTTCTTTTATTTCTTTCATTTTTTAATATTTTTTTTTCGGCAAAATTATATTACTCTATGTGTCCCATAATAGATTTTTTTCTTTTGTAAAATAAATGAATTAAATATGAAATAACATTTAGAAATTAAATGAAAAATAATATTAAATAAACCAGTTAATTATGAATTATGTCTTAAAAGTGCAGTTATTATAAAGTGCCACAAATCTGGTTGCACTTCACTGCAGAATACTAGCAGACAAGCACAATTTAATTAGACTTTTTTTTATCAGTGTTTGCTATAGTCTGCTGTCTAAGAAAAGGTTATTAAAAGTGATAAAACTAATTTAAATGTATTCATTTTTTCCTTTGAGCAAAGCACGTCAAAGACACAAAGATCGTACATGCCATCCCCCCAAACTCACTCTGAAATTGGCTGATCTGCTTGTTTCGGGTAATTATCAGCTTTAAACACGTTTTCACAATCAAAAGTTATATTTAACTGCCAACATGTACATGGTGTAAATAACACGTCTGTGTGTTTCCTTATGGTGAAGGTTATGACCAAGGTTTGTTAACTTTTGTAGTGTTATTTCCAAAAAATAAGCAGGAAATCTTTCATTCTCTTTTGGCAGTTTGGCTGCTTTGGCCAAACAGAATAACAAACTAAGGTCTGCGTGGAACAAGGGATGGCCGATATATCGGTCCCCTGTGGGCCCATGTGCATCAGTTTTGACTCATGTGTAACAATGGAAATTGAAGAGCAATTATGCTACTTACAAGTCTGTATGTTTGAAAGGATTGATTACATATGATGATTATATATCCCAGATAATGGATCACCATTTGTACATTTGTTGTATTATCTTGACAGTGCAGATTTGGCATCAAGCCAAATATTGGATACCAACTCAAAAACTCCATATGAGACCATAAGTGTGGAGCTTTACAGCGGGACTGGTCAGGATAGTCGCCCCCCTCAGGTCAAAAGAGTGTCCTGCGGCGCAGGCACAGCGGGGTTTGGAGGGTAAGTCACAAAAGACATCCGCCTTTATTATACAATGATGACACAATGAATCCTAATTCAATCCCCCGACCAGTATAAAGACCGTAAAGGACCAGGAAATATGGCTCATAGTTTCTAGAAGTAAGGTTGCACAATTTTGGAGAGAAAAAATCTGACTTCTGACAAGGTCTGCGATCGGGATTAGATTCTGTTCAGAATGCACATTGTAAACAACTCCAGGAGCATTTATATTTGAGAGAAGACTGAACGTGAACGGATAAATTGATACAATAAACCCACATGGTTGTAGAGGTCTCAATTTCAATTGTTTCTATAAATACGGGATATTTTATTATTATCTTTCTCTTGATAATTACTGCCTTTATAATTTGATAATTGTGACAACTTAAATTGCATTTTTGACTCAATTGTCATATATTGTGCCACTATAGTGATAGCTGTCTTCAAATGACTAAATACTAAAGTAGCACAATTAACACACTATTAACATATTATTACTATGCTGTAAAATAAAAGTAAAAAAAAAAAAAATCATGAATATTATAAATGAATTTAGAAGTATAAAAGCTCATAACATGCCCTTTAATATCTAATCCCGTCTGCGGTGTGGAATAAAGCATGCAGCCAAATTCATAATGTTAAAATAACGCGGCGGTCAGGGTTCAAGCGTTTAATTGGGGATGATAGTGAGTGACGGAGCGCGGGCTGATCCCAGGTCTGTATAAAACCAGCTCTTTACCGAGGTGAAGCGGGCCCTGACTTTCCACTCTGACATTTTCAATTAACACGCCTCCAATTATTGCAGCCTCCGCCGCAGACACACGAGCTGATTTCAGCACGGATAAGCGTCAGGAGCGAGCGCGTGGGAGCGGCTCTGAAGGACCACGGCTAATGACGTTAGCAGGGTTTGGAATGAACTTCCCGCTGAGGCGATGTTTAGAATGGGACTGCAACCATTAATCGACTAATTGTGATTAGTCAATTATAAAAAAATATATATATATTTTGATAATGGTAATAGTTTTCTGAACTATACAGACTCGAAAACACATACAAGAAGACCTTTTATAACAAAGACTGCAGCATTAATACATCAAAATTATACACTTCATTCATAAATATTCTCTGTTTAGAAGCCTTCTGTCATCATATTTCAACATTTTTTGGGTTAAAACTGTACCTAAAAAGTATCAATGTAAAACATCTGTAACATGTTGAGGACTTTTCCCATAAATAAATAGATATTTTATTTGAAATGGTTAATTGCTATTGCAACGATCCAAATTCCTCATCATTGTGAAGCCCGTGCTACTTTGGTACAAAAGGATAATATGTTGTGTTCATGATATTCTAGAATATGATATTCTAAGGGACAACGTATAATATCGCCCTCGCTTTTTCTTTTGATCTATTCAAGGGTTTCAGTTTAATTATATGTTATATATAACATTTTGAGGACTTTTTTTCCATTCAGAAGATATCTTTGTTTGAATTTGTTGCATGCTTACTTAAAGAATCCCTGGCTTGAATGTCAAGAACTGAACTATTAATTGATACATATGAATTGTTAATTAATCATCTATAACCATAATTAGTTCAAAATTAAATAAACAAACAAATAACCATAGTAATACTATTCAAATAAATGATAGAACAGTATTTACTGGTAAAAAAAAAAAAGATCCAGCTTTATTGACAGAGTTGTAGAAATCGTGCATTACCATCTAATTCAGACAATGTGCTGTTTGTGAATCTGCCCAAAACAACCTCGCTTTTTCTTCTCCTTCGGAACATTTCTCCTGCTCCTGGTTTGATTTGTGCTGCGTTGCCGTAGGACAGGCGTGGCCCTTTGCAGATGGATGGACTGTGCAGGATTTTCTGGGGGCATTGTGGCTAAAATCATGATCACACCTTTAATTCCACACCAAACTGCCACTGCCTTCATGAGCGGGGACAAAGGAAACAAGCATGAGCGGAGCTAGCACAGCACGGCAATGCCCCCTAGTGGTGCACACGGGAGCTTTTGCCAGGGGAGAGCACAGAAAAGCATCAGCTAAAATGTCCCTTTATTTTACAAGGAAAGTGAACAATGGTTTGTGGAATTGAGGCGACTGGAGGCAAAAGTGAAGCAGACCATGAAATATACCATAATATATTTTCAGAATTTAACTGGCAAAACTTGCAAATGCTAATGATTAATAACAAAAATAAACAGCAATTTTGACTTTCCAGTGTCAAAATGTCAAAAACTTAGCTTTTTATTAAAAAGGAAGGAGAAGAAATTATATTCTAGGCTAAAAATTTTATTTTAGTTTCACAAAAAGTAGATGTTTTTATTACACAATGCAATATATATGTAGAGAAAATGAAAAGTATTTGTCCAGTAAAGCCTAAAAATCAAATGTTGTCAAAAATGCAGTGTTTTTATATGTGGACCTCCAAAAAGGAGCATAGTGAGCTATCTAGAAGGTTTTCTATCTATGAAAAGCCTAATGTCCGGCATTTCTGTCGCCATGGCAAAGCTCATTCAGTCATCAGTAGGCACTTACATAACATTAGTCCAAAGACTGAATATACAAGACTCAGACATTCTTTCTTCCTTGCGACCTCCCTTTGATCTTTAGATAGATCTAGATAGAACAGAATTTCTTAAATACTTGGATGTAGTTCTCCAACAAGATTTGTCAACAAGTTTAGAATTATAAGCCCCTCTTTTTGCCACTATAAAGAAAGACCTTTATTTTTTATTTTATTTTAATCCATACTTAAGTCTAAATCAAAGTATTGAAACCATCAAAATTAAGGTTCTGCCCATATTTCTATGCCAGACGTCTATGTCCAACCGTTTATTTAATGAGTGGAACAAAACAATCTCATATCCGATTCAAAACTCCACAACTATCAAAACAAAAGATGGTCGTGGTTTACCGACTTTAGCTCAGCTCAAATCAGAGCGTTGCTGTACTGGTGTTACCGAGAGTACGAAGCTCAATGGGAAAATATTGAGAGTAATGTTGTGCCGAAGATTCCTGTACAGGCTTTAGTGGCAGATGATAAACAGTGGGGTTAATTGAAGGGAGTGGAGAATCCCTGTGTAAAATCTGTGCTTACAACCTGGACAGAGCTAATCATAACATACGCACTAAACAAATATGTTCAAATCTTAAAATGGTTGGGTCATAAGCAAAGTTTTAGCATCAACCTGAGATCTGGATATCAAAAGGTACTGATTTTACAGATTGTAAAAGAGTTTTGAACATTTAATTTAGAGAAACACTATTTTTACAGACACTTACAAATAAGGTGTTATTAGAACATTCATGCATTTACATCAGAACTTTAAATGGGAATAATACCTAAACTATATAAATTAATAAATGAATCTGGAAAGTCATTTATTGAACAGACTGTTTTTGACATTTCCATCCAACTTTTCTTCAGAACAATGTATTTGGACCTCTCAGGACCAGCTCAGAGGCTAAGAGGAAGGGGGAAAAACATGTCTGGAATGCTCTCTCAGCCTGTAGCTACCCGGCTTGGGTTCTAAATAAAGTTAAAAAAAAAACAGAACAAAATGGAAAAAAAGGGAATCAGAACCAAGAATGAATGGCGTCTCTATCCCTTATGTGCCTGGACTGTCAGAAAATCTACAAAGGACTTTAAGACATCAAAAACTGTTTCATCCAAAGTACAAAATACCTACTCAAAGTAATGTAACGTATTCTATCCAATGCAGTGAAGACAGTTGTAAAGAGCGGTACATAGTGAGACTAAAGAGGCTTCATCAGCACAGACGGCACAGAGTTTCAGGACCACAGAGCGCTGTGCATCTTCATCTTAAAGCCACAAACCACTCCTTTGAAGACAGGCAGATGAAGAAAGCAGGAGAAGAGATGGTTTGAAAGAGGAGTTAAGGAGGCCATATTTGTAAAAAATAACAAATAAAAAAGAGATTCCCTCTTTAAACAGAAAAGGAGGTTTAAGATTCAATTTACCAGTAATATAGAACTGCATTTTCAAACCATGGGGCGGGAACAGGCCTGGCAATTCAGATGCTAATCAGGTACTCAGCAGTGATGAGAGAGCTGCAGCCAGCTAACAATAGGATTTCTATGGCCCATTACAGGGCTGTTAGGGTAACAAAGTAGATTAGTGTCTGGTGAGACTTAAAACAGTGTAAACAAATGGATTAACAGGACAGGCTATCATCAGGAGGCTTCGCCCCGTGGGTAGAGCTTACGCAGCCCAGAGTGGGATAAATATCAGAGTTCTCAGACTAGAACTGAATATTTTTTAACGATGTAACACTACTCGACAAATGAGTGATTACACCAATTTGGACCAAATGGAACATTTACTTTGGATAATATGTGCCTTAATTTTGTATATTGGCTGAAATCCAACCAGTGGCTAGAGCG
This sequence comes from Chaenogobius annularis, assembly GCA_015082035.1. NCBI lineage: Eukaryota > Metazoa > Chordata > Actinopteri > Gobiiformes > Gobiidae > Chaenogobius > Chaenogobius annularis. The sequence goes on along the minus strand of BJKM01000070.1, from coordinate 800,872 downwards.
GGCCAGTCTGAAGGACAGCACAGAGGCACTCATCATGGCTGCACAGGAACAGGCCCTGAGCACCAAGATCTACCACACCAGACAAGACCCAAGGTGTAGGTTGTGCAAAGGGGCCCCTGAGACAATCCAGCACATAACTGTAGGGTATAAGATGCTGGCAGAGAAAGCATACATGGAGCGTCATAACCGGCATAGTGTACAGGAACATCTGTGCGGAGTATGGACTGGAAATCCCAAGGTCAAAGTGGGAAACAGCCCTAAAGGTGGTGGAGAATGACCGAGCCAAGATCCTGTGGGACTTCCAGATACAGACGCACAGAATGGTAATGGAAAACCAACCACACATTGTGGTGGTGGATAAACAGCAGAGGAAAGCTGTTGTGGTTGACGTGGCGATACCAAGTGATGGCAACATCAGGAAAAAGGAACACGAGAAACTGGAGAAATACCAAGGGCTCAGAGAAGAGCTGGAGAAGGCGTGGAGGGTGAAGGCCAAATTGGTGCCCGTCATCGGAGCACTCGGGGCAGCGACCCCCAAACTGGAGGAGGGGCTACAACACTAGAGTAGGGGCCACAGCAAATCAAACATCAGACATCTCAGTCCATAAAAGTGCAGTGCACGCAGAACCCTCATGCTCCCAGGCCTCTGTGGCAGAGGCCCCGAGCTTAGAAAGATGTATAAGACCACCCGCGGAGAGTGAGATGGGAATTTTATATACATATAGTACATATATAATTTGTTTTATTATATATATTTTAATAGGCTATTAAATAGTTATGTGGGCTATGTATATCAGCGGGTGGCATAAATAGTATAATATAGTGTAGTGTAATATACAGAGCAAAACAACTACATTCTGAAACACACACAAAACATGCACACACATTTAAAAAAAAACTGGCACACAAACTTCAAAACCTACACACAATTATTTTTTTGGGACACAAAACATTAGATATTTGGATCAAAATAAATGTATTACAAGTAAATAGAAATGGAATTTATATTTCAACTTATCATTGCATTCCCAATGTTTGTGTTGATTCATAAAAAATAGATTGATATAGTGCCTTTGTTGAACAGTCACTGACAAACAATCAACATGTACAACACCTTTGGACATTGCTTCAGCCACAGATCAACACTGGACCCTGCTATCCGTGTTCAATTATTTGATAAATGCAGTCAGCAGATTATATTTTTGAGTGAACGGGAGGAAGCCACGTCGTTGCTTTTTTAGCCTCCAATCCACAGCACTTTAGAGTCACTGTGCCCAGGCAGCGAGGCAGAATATGCCGACGAGGGGGAGGGGATACCTTTCTGCAGAACAAAGTCTTGTCCTCTGAAAGCAGCCGTCTCACAAAGCCCTCGTCACAAGGCCAAACGCACCCAGCTGCATGTTCCCCAGCACAGCTACAGACAGAGGAAAGGGAAAATCCATAAGCTATTAGCAGCCAATAAATCCTTTCAGTGAAGAGTGACAGTAAACAGGTACAAGCCGGAGCGTGCACTACATCATAGGGACAAGACACAGGCCTCATCATAGACATCATCAGGCGAAACATAAAACTGTTCATTAATTAAACAATTCACAGTATGACAAACACACACAAATGAAAAAGGAGACGATTTTTTATTTATTTTGCTGGATCTTCAGAATGTAGAATGTACTAATGATAATAATGATTGATTTACAGCACTTGTAATGTAACAATATGAAATAATATGTTATTATATGATAATATGTTATTGTATATTAACAATATACATGAAGATATAATAACATGTTATTGTATATTAACATGTTATGTAACAATAGAGGATGAAATGGTGGTAACATGGGAACAACAGAGGGGAAGCATCAGGGCCTTTACATTTCAGAATTTAAATTTGATATTATTGTTAGATTGCATTAAGTACGTCAATACAAATCACAATGTTTAAGATAATAATATCAAAATATGTTGGAAATAATAAGAAGTAATGTTCTGAGTACAAAAAACTACGGTTTCAGCAATCTCTAGATTTATACAACATGGAGAAAACCTCGAATGTGGTTCAAAACCCTACAATTATCAAAAGAAAAAAGTGGTTGAGGTTTGCCTTGTCTGAAGAATTACTTTATTTCAGTTCAAATCAGAGCAGGTTGTACTGGTGTGATCTAGAGTATGAAGCTCAATGGAAAAAAAAATATTGTGAGTGGTGTTGTGCCAGGGGCTCCTGTACAGGCCTTACTTCTAGCAACAGTTAAAAAGACCATAACAAAAAAATGTATTTAATTTGAAAATGGACACATCTGAGGGACTATGGACCAAATAGGACTCCTGTTGAGAACAGTGTGTGCCTTAACTTTGTTTGGGATGTTTTTGATACATGTTTTATTTGTTGAGCACTGAGCAGGGATGCAGCCAAGAGGCCCATGGTAACTCTGGAGGAGCTGCAGAGATCCACAGCTCAGGGAATCTGTCCACCCGAAAACTATTACCGTAGTCGTGCATTAAACTAATCTGGGATAATATGATAGCACACAAATCAGAAACATTTACACATCATTAATATTAAGATAATTAAGTACAAATATAAATAGAGTTTACCTAACCCTAACCCTAAGCATAGACAATTTAGGTTTTTAAAATTCCCCCGAAACCCTTAAACGAGACCAACCACTTGAAGGGAGTTCCAAGCAGCAGGGGCTTATTAATTACAATTAAGTAGGAAATTAAACAATATAACACCAGCCCTTTGACTGAAATCTTCATTAAAGTATACACACCAGAACTCTCCAGGGGAATAATTTCAAAACTTTATTAAATATTACAGATCTTGACAGCAATTCAACTGGCTAGATGAACAATACACGGGAAGAAGGAACATATATATAAATATATATATATAAATATATATACATAAATATATATACATCTCAATGGAGGACCACAAAATGACAAGCAGGGAATTCCAACAGAGTTCTCTGACACGGTGTTACTTTTTAACACCATGTCAAAGTGCACATTATTCGCAAACTGTGGTAGTCAATGGCTCATCACTATCATGCGTTTTGGGATTGAGATCAATGAGGTACACAGATATTCCATTTTACTTTACAGTATGTCTATGTAACAATTTCTCAGATGTAAATCACCTGCAGCCTGCAAAAAAGGTAACAAAAAATGGAGGATAAGGATCGAGCCGATTATTGAGGACTGGACTGAAATAACTTTGGACATTTACAAAATGGAAAAAAAAAACTTTTATATTGAACCTTAACATGGACACAATTGGAAGACACTGGGACAGGTGTGACTGATACATCTGTCCCAGTGGCATTTTCTAGACTTTTCTTTGCGCTGCCTTTCACTGTCTGGTTTTGTTCTGTTTGTTCTATTTGTTTATGTGTATATTTATAAAAATAAAAATAAACACAGGCCGCAATGACAAATCAATAGGGAAAAAAAGGAAAACAATGATTGACACATGAATTGATTATCAAGTTAATCAGGAGATTGTCTACCTAATTGGAGTAATGTTTATTGTATGTTTCTTAAAATAAAATGATTCTCTTCTTTGGTGAGGTCTGGACATTATAGACTTCAGAGAAGAAAATGCAGTTATCAGCCCCTGCTGTCTGCTAATACAGTTTAATGTTTACACCTGTGTCCTCTGCATCAATGTCTTTCTTTTAATAGACAGTAAATATTTTGTTATATAAATTAGACATATATATATTCTTGTCAGCAAAATTGTTCAATTTAATGAATAGAAATTGAGGTTTTGTGATTTCTGTCCTGTCTCTACAAATAAACTTGCCTTGCCTTGTTGTCATCCAGTTAGTTAAAGCAGTTGCCTCTCGTGATCTAGCGGCCATTCTTTCTGGTGTAAGCTCAATTAGATAAAACCCAATATATTTGTGTATGTGACTTTATCTAAGCCCACGCTGCTTCAGGCTTAACGCTGTGAAACATGACCAACAGTGCTCTGGAGTGGCTTTCAGCTGCAGTGTATTTCCAGGCCGATGATTGGAGATGAGCTTCTGAGAGTGCAATCCGCGGGGGATTGTACTGCTTATTTGTGTCTTAACTGACCATATATTGACAGAGAAGACTGACCCTCGCCAGTGGCCGTAGGTGCTTCTTGACCAAATGTGTCTTCCTGTTTTTAATGACCCTCCTCTCTTCACTCAGCTCTGTGTTGGCTCCATTTTCATCCATTTAGGCACACGACTCCCAGGGGCTGCAGTGATGCTGAGATGCCTGGACCTCCCGCTCCCCAGACACTCATCCACAAGTCAGAAGTGAGAAAAGCATGTTTTTATCTGCCTGTAAAGGTCTGCTCCTTTTCAGGGTTTTAGAGCAAACATTGTTGTCTTTGTGTGGGAGATACCAGACAGTGTTAGTAATGTGGTCGTCTGACTGCATTGTCCCTGACAGATAAATAAACAAAGAAACAAGTAAATAAATAGTCATTCATACACTTTTTTTGAACATCCAATCATTATCTCACACATTCTAGAAAGTAATACTTTATGTTGGCGTGTGGGGCCTGTACAACTGAGCTATTCACTGTATTCGCAGGAGATATTCCAATTTATAATCATTCCTTTTTTGGGATTGGTTGCACAAATTTGTCATATTAATCTCATCGCTTCTAGTCCTTTTAACTGACAACAATCATGTCTTCGGGGTTGAATAATTGGTGGCAGATTGGCTAGCACTTTTGCCTCCAAGCCAGAAGGTCAGGGCCTTTCTGTGGAAATTGCATGTTACTCCCTGTGTCTAGGTAAGTTTCCTCTGTCCGCTCATCAACCAATAAGATGCAGAGAAGGTGAAATCCTCCAGGTATGGTCCTCACCAAGTCAAGCTCAAGATGTGGAGAGGGGTCCCCGGTGCTGCACTGCAGTGTACACTACTCCTGACAGGTTACCCCAGCGGCATTGAAGGATGTGTCAAATGTAGAAGACAGATTTCCCTATGGGAACAATACGGGAAATCTATTCTAATTGCATGGCACCACAAACCTATTTATTAGGCTAATTAGCAGGGACATCACTAGAATTTAAAATATAGTGGTGCACAAGCCCCTTTGATTGCAATTTGTTGATCGCTTTTCCTTCCTTTTCTCCCACTTCCCCGACGGGAGTGGAGCAGGCACATCGAGGACCTGTGGATCCAGGCTCCTCATCTGCCTGGAGAAACGGTCTCTACTCCATATGAACGGTTCTTCATCGGCCTATCGCCTCGACATCGAGGACCTGTGGATCCAGATGCTCCTCATCTGCCTGGAGAAACGGTCTCTACTCCATATGAACGGTTCTTCATCGGCCTCGAAGAACTGGTTCTCCTCCTGAGTGGGTCCAACTCCACTGTCGGAGTCGGATCTCTCCTTCACTGTGGAACTCCTACAGGTTTCTACTTTTTCCCAAAGAGGTTTTGTAGTTTTTCCTGGCCGAGAAGGAGGGTCTAAGGACAGGGGAGCTTGGGACATCTGTCTAAGGACACAGGATGCTGGGACATTACCAAGTCCCTATGAACATTGTTTATTCTGGTTTTATTCTGTTTTTTTCCATTGTAGCCCCTGCTGAAACTGCTGTTGTGATTTAGGATGTAATTAAAAAAAAAAAATTAAAAATGTATCTATTCCTATTTGGCTTAATCAGTAGTTTTACATATGCTGCAGATCATTTGTGTACAGCTCAGTGTTCCTCAGCCCTCTGCTGCCTCGCTGTGCGCTGTGACAAACTGTCTGTGAACTTCACATGGAACTGTGAAGCTGTGGTCACTCATCACGCTGTTGGATCGATGCGTTTATGCAGCCAACAACCCAACTATGAAGATGATCAAAAAGTAAAAAGTGACCAAAGCCTATTCTTTGTAGATAATCTTAATGGATTCTAAAGTGCAAGAGAGATGACTGGGCAGTAGACAATCACTCGAGAAAACGAATCTAAACATGGAAGGACTCAGTGACAGACTCTTCCTCTCCTTTTCATCTCCTCTTCATTAGCATCAGTCATGCACTTACAGCACATTCATGTGGCACGCCTTCTTCCTTCAGGATGCAGATTTGGCCACTTTATTGTGTGCTAAATATTTTGTATTGAGAGAAAAAGAGCTCATTTCAGTGAGCTGGGGCCGTTGTCAATCATCCAGGCTGACCCGCCAATTCAGGTCATCTCTCCTGCTCAACTTTTAATAGCACAGAATATATGCACACACTTCTCACTTTGTTTGCTGCCTCCAACGTCTTTTTTTTTTTTAACTCTCAAGTTGCTGGTGTTTATCCCACATTTCTGTATTGTCAGCCGTTTTGCATAGAACTGGTGATGAAATCCGATTACAGAGCAACACAAATGCCAGCTGTTAATGTAAAGGAGCACACGCGCCCCTTTGTTAGCCCAACTCTGCACATCGCACTGATTGATCCGCTCCCAGCCATCCTAACTGTTATACCCAAAGGTCTTCACTGGTTCAATGCAATTTGCAGCAAATCTAAAAGTGGCCCCGTCCAAAGAAATATTTATTATTGGCACAGCAAACACAGGCTAACAAGGACTTATTAAGACTGGGAGCAGAGTAGTCACCCAACATTCCATAGTAGTCATATTAGTGCAGTGGATAAAGATGTGCAATTCATAAAACTTATAGTAAAATATATAGTCTATGAATCTGGTGCTCAGACACGACCACTTTGCTGGCCGATGCTACCCGGACTTCCATTCCTTCTTAGTTCTGGTTCCCTTTTGTCCTGTTTTTTGTCTCTTTTAACTTTGTTGAGATGCCAAGAGAGAGCATTCCGGACATGTTTTTCCTCCTTCCTCTTACCCTCTGAGCTGGTAGGCACAGAACCAAGAAGGGATGGAGTCTCAATTCTTTATGTGTCTGGACTCTCTCAAAAACTACAGAGGATTTTTAGACAACACGAAATTCCAGTTTATTTTAAACCAGGCCAAATTTTAAGACAAAAACTGGTTCACCCTAAGGACAAGATGCCTAGACAAAAACAGAGCAATGTAGTGTATTCGATCCAATGCAGTGAGGAAAGTTGTAAAGAGTGGTACATAGGGGAGACTAAACAGCCACTGCACAAAATGTTCTTTAACAACAGGATTTATGTGGCCTATTACAGGGCTATTGGGGTAACAAAGAAGATTGGTATCAGGGGAAACTTAAAACAGTGCAAACAAAGAGGGCAAGCTATAATCAGTTGGGCAGGGCTTACACAGCCCAGAGGAGGATAAATATCCAAGTTCTCAAACTAGATCCGCAGATTGAAAACTACTTTTGGATGAAAGTCGAAACATGCATGTGCAGCATGTGCTCAGTTTAGAGAGGAACATCTATTTGGGAAACTGGATAAATCCCCACCATTACTATCACATTCACCCAACATCCTTGTCCAGTCTGCGTAAAACTGGCACAGACTGACAGCACAACACTGACTTGATCTGCACATAGGATCAGAATTTAGTCTCCAGCACTCGGCTCCGGAGCAGACAATAGCGGGCTCTGTCCTCGCACTCTCTGGAACATGCAGCATCCCCCCGAGCACTCAGGTGTCCAGCTGTGCCTAACGGTGCGGTGCTGAGTACAGAACACACCAGAGTCCGCGCAGCACATCTCTGCCTGTAAACTCTCCGCACTGGGTGACAACCATCACCGGAGTCTCAGAGGCCTGGCCCCGGGACTAATGCGGGTCGTCACAGCAGCCTGGGGGCTTCGGGATCATCTGCTCCTGTGGCTCTGCTGCTGTCTGCCTTCGTTTATGCATCACAAGTCAGAGATGTGTGCACGGACTGCGGTGCATTCTGTGCTCAGCGTCTCCAGGTTCTGGACCTGATTTAGTCTTGGTTTAGTCTTGGTTTAGTCCGGGCACAGGCCCAGTTAATTTTCTTGTTCCAAAATATAAAAAAACCACATAATAAATAAAGAATATTTGTCAGTTTTCAGGTGTAATCTGCAAACATGTGTCTCACAAAGCACTAGCCTGTAGTCACTAGCAGGCCACCATCTTGTTCATGGCTTATGTCGCTCTGTCTGTGGCAGCTTCTGACAATATCACGATACATAGAAGAGTCATAGAGGGTCTTCCCAAAATAATCGTAAAAAATCTTATACTTTAGCCTTGCACAGGCAAATGAAGTCTCCCAATAGTGTTGAGAACTCAATCCAGAGAGCTACACATGTCTTTTTTTTTTTTTGGGCCCGAAGGCTTTATGAGACAGGAAAGGTAAGCATGAATTGGGGGATGAGAGAGAAGGGAGGACATGCAGTAAATTGAGTCAGGACTCAAACTCACGACCACTGCGGCTCTGGCTGCACATGGAGTCTTGAGGCATCACCTAACCACTGTGTACCACCGGACAGCACGAGCTTATCACATATCTATGCTATCATTTGATTTGTAATTTTTGTACAATCGTAGGGAAGACAACGGAAGTCAGATATGCCAGATTCCTAAATATTTGAATGTTGATTGACTATTTGTATTACATGATGAGACGATTACATTTTACATCCAACTGGTTGAAGCAGTGCAGAGTACAATATGTGTGCATCAAGAGCAGAATCACAATAGGCCAAAGGCCACATATTCTGTTCAGCACGGATGAAGAGGGTAGCACAAGTTAAAAAGCACCTGCATCACTCAAAAGCATGCTTCAAGATCTGATTGTCTGGGTTAATTGTTCTCTGAATGATAGCAATCACTGACAATATTGGGATAAAGGGAATGGCTTGGATAAATTGTAAGAGAATGGAAATTGGTAGTGTGTTAACTCTGGCATCCTAACTCAGCAGAAGTGAAGCCCAGGGGTGTGCCCCCCAAAAGAGCAGGGCACAGGGGGGGCTATTTTTTTTTTCAGTTTATACCTCGGCCTTTTTGGAAAATCTAGGACAAATTCATGCAGTCAATCTGTGCGTTAGGGAACATTTTCCATCAGTTTGCAGGAAAAGTTGATTCTGATTTCTAATAATCAAAATATCCATTTTCTGTGTGTGCATTGACTATAAAGCAAGCAGAACAGAAAAAAATCTTAGCAGTGCAGACGAGCAGGTTTTTCTTCTAGTAGTGTGTTTTCAACAGCTTTCACGTGAGTACATTTGTTTTCTGGTGGAATATCCACCACCTCAAAAACAAGCAGGTCACATCCACGAGGTCAGGTTACAGGTCAGAGTAGAGCAGATAGCGGGCCAGGAAGTAATGTCGTTTTTTTGTGTAGCGCCGTCGATGCTGTTAGAATTTCAATTTATGAAGCTCAAATTATAAAGATTTTGTATTCAAAGTTGTTTCTGTTGGTCAGTCTAAATTTTAGTATTAAAATGACCAGTTATTTAGTGATTTTATTTTCTTATCTTTAGGTTTAAAACTCTGTTTATATTGACTGTATTTAGCCTGCTGACTTGTTCATCTCTTTTTTCAATTTTTTTCTCCACAATTTAAAAAAAAACTTAAATAACACGACACAGAAGAGCAAATAAACAAAAATCAAGACTTCCAAACTATATAAAATCAAAAAAATATGGCACACTCTTTGCAACAAATGAGATCACATCTAGCCCGAATTTATCATTTATTTTTTATTAAGTCTGAATGTAACTTTTTTCAAATGTCAGTTTATAGTTTGGATCCAGTCCTTGATTGGTGGGTGCTGTTTAAGTCATTCATTTTTATGTAATGGCCTTCTTTCTTGCTGCCAGCAGGTTTGCTGCAAAGATATCCATTTATGATTGTCCATGGCAGGCATTTGGAATGGGTTGTCCAGATTATTAATGCACTTTATATAGTATTTCCCGATTGAAAGAGTTTGATTTACAGTATAATGCCTTAATATAATCAGTGTAATCCCTCATTCGTCCAGGTAGTGTATCCATCGTAAGACTAATATATTCAGTTTGTAGTATTATCTGAGATATTTGTATTTTGATCCACCTAACTCTGGGCTGAGCTGTTAAACTGGGTTTTACTGGACAAAAGAGATATACCCTCTTTTTAAAACAGAAATGGATTGCTGTTTACAGGTTGGGAATTTTACCGGTGAAAATACATACAACAATGCAAATTCTGAAACCATGGGGGCGGGTTCAGCTTCACCATGGTACTCATCTATGATGGGGGATGGCTGCAGCCAGCAAACAATAGGATTTCTATGCCCCATAACAGGGCGTGTTAGGGTAACAAAGGACAGGCATTAATTATAAGTAGAGGTATTTCGCCCGTGTGCGGGTAGGAAGCTTAGAGCGATGGATATAAAATAAATGTTGTTCTCACAGACTAGGTACCCGCAGATTGAGAAAATGACTTTTTAGAATGATAAGTTAAATGGCTTGTTTTTTCTCGAAAAACTGTGTCCAGATGACTAACTCTGATTATTTTGATAAGAATAACACTATAAAAAGCATCCTGTTTCTCAAAAACCCAGAAATGGAATTCTTTCATAACATATCAAAGCATGGCTTATTCATGTTAGGTTATACTTTTACATATATTGTAATTACACATGTTAGATAAACTTTTGTATACCAGACTTTAAACCTCAGATCTGTGCTAGTTATGTTAAGTCTTTGGTGTAAAACTTTTTGGTCATAAGCCAACCAGTTTAAGATATTAACATTCTTTATTATTCATTCAGCAATATTACTCAGCATATTCTATAATATATTATTCTTCAAACTCCATATTGGACTCAAATCTGCCAGTAAGGTATCAAGAGTAACCTCCAAGCAGAATCACAATTGCATTCATTATCATTTTCTCATTGATCTTCATATATTCTGGATCACAACTGGTATACAGGCAACGCTCTGATATGAGCTGAAATTAAAGTATGGTTATTGAGAGACAAAGTAATACCCAGCCTCCTTTTTTCTTTTGCGCTTGCCATACAAATTCTTGATTACTGTTTTAGTTCCCACTCATCGTCATAGCTTGTTAGGGAAATGGAAAGTGGTTTCTAATCCTTTGACTTAGACTTCAAGGTTTTATATATAGATTTTCCAAGGAAAGAAGAAGTCCAAAGATTGTTGATGATACCTTTTTCAAATGCGTGACACTACGTTCCCGCTCCTCCACTGGTACCCAAGAAGCTATCTGCATATTAAGCATTTTTTTTATTTTTTTTACAGTATATCGACAGACTAAAAATTAATGAAAATCCTCTATCATACATTGCTGCCTGGTGGTCGAGTGGTTAAGGCACAGCACAATTATGCCAGGGTCCAAATGCCGCTTCTGCCGCATTAGAGTCGCTGAGTTTGATCTGACTTCCGAACAATTACTGCATGTTCCCTTCCTCTCATCTCCCATTTTCACAGTTGTACTTTTCTGTCAATAAAGGAGTACGGCCTAAAAATATTTAAAAAGAGAAATCTATCCATACAGCCATTTAAGTTAAAGGATATAGAGTAGAAAGGGAGAGTTCCGGGATGATGGTCAGGCGCAGTTTAGCCCTGTCGCACTGCGGTCGATTCTGCTGCTTTAACCGTCTTTATTAAAGTTAAGTGGGGGGACAATTTATTTGTATGTGGGAGCTGGGATGAGCTGGGACACTTTTTTAGGACAATGTAAGAAAAAACTGAAGAAAAACATTGGCAACGAGAGAGCGGGATTTAGCAATGCTTGCAGGCCTCGCTTTGTCTCTGGCCCCGGCTCCTACCGCTCCAGCACAAGGTCCCGGTGTGCCCGGCTTCGGGTTCATGCTCAGCTACGGAGAATCAAGGAGGGATAAACCCAGTGATTATAGCGGCTTTGCAGAAACTTAAATACTATACAAGATTACAAAGACAGTACGCAAAGATAGACACGAACTGGCGGAAATGCAACATTTGAAATCCAAGAATGGCAAACTGAACAACCGAGCCACCGCTGCGGATCAACGAAATCTCTGATTTGAAGCGACACGGTCTCTACATTACAAAGCAAAATTGACAAGCGATGTGACAATGCCCTGACTGAACTAGTGGCTGACCTGTAGAACGAAATCCGCAGAAGAAATCTACGGGTTGTCGGTATTCCAGAGGCACACCGAATGGGAAAGATTATCTTCGTGCTCAAGTATTGGACGCACTTATGATATCTCCCGATTATCTCTATTGATCTCATCATGTCATGGCTGCATCTAGACTACTGGATCAATGAACATGTTTATTTTAATGAAAGGTCTTCTAATGGAAGCATTGTGATAATGGCCTACCAATGTACGGCCAGTGGTTTCCACACTTTAGTGTTTGTAATACATTGGAGTGTAAAATTAAGATTCAATCATCGGAGGCCTTTTTTTTTTTTAAACTTGAAAATGTTTTCCCCTCTGTATGTTTTTTTTTTTTTTTTGCATTTTGTTTGTTCAATTATGTTCTGTTGTTGTGGTTCCTGTGTGTGTGTGTGTGTGTGTTGTGTTCGACCAGAGAGTTGAATAACAAAAGATTTACAGAGCTTCTGGTTATGGTGATGAGCTGAACAGGCGCACTTGCACTGCTGCTGCAGAAACTAGCTTTAAAATCATCGTTGGAGCCACGTAATCCCAGAAAAAAGATGAGTAAACAAAGAAAAACACAAGACTGGTAACGCTACGGGACCAAGACCCACTGCTCCATTGGAAAACAACTCGCCTCGCAAGCCAACAAGGCTAACATGGCTAGCGGGCCTGACAAGGAGGAAAGACAGGATTCCGCCGGCCCAGATAAAGAATCTCAAGGCTTCCTCCTGTCGGATGGAGGAGAGGAGATGACGCTACACCAGTTAGCTCTCATGATGTGTGAAATGAAACGCGAAACGCCGTTTGACATGGCGTAACTGAGAGTGAAAATAAGTGCAACGGGCAGCCCGACCAGTTTGAATGCGACTTAAGCTGAAAGCATGGGGAGAAAACAGAGCATGCATCGATGAAACTGAACAGCATATTTCAGACAATACAGATGATCTGCAGACAATGAGGGCCGAGATGGTGGCGCTGCAGGCGGAGGTGGTGATTCGATTTGGTGACGGTGCGGACTGAGAACAAGAATATCCTGAATTTGGAGTCCAGCTCATGTAGGAACAATCTCAGACTTGTGGGGGTACCGGAGGGAGAGGAGGGAGATGATACTGAAAGTTTCCCGGAGATGGTCTTCTCAAAGCTCATTTCAGGCTCGTTCCCCCCATCTCAATAGAAAGAGCACATCGCCTTGGCAAAACAAGACCAGCAATTGATGAACCATGAGGCCTGATAATGAGGTTTCTTAACAAACGCGTGAAGGAACGTGCTATGAAGGCTGCAGTACAAAGGAAAGCGCGTATTCTTTGCCCCGGATATTCCATACGAGGTTTGTCAACAACAAGAAAAGTTCCACCACGTCTGTGAGGAGCTCAGGAAGAGAAGACTGAGACATGGGTTTTCTTTTCCATCGATTCTTCTGATGACCTTCGAAGGTAAATAATTACCGGGAGAGCCAAAAGTGCTCCTGAGGAAGATGCAAAACACAGAGAACTGAACAACGACAAGAGATGGAGCCACCAGCGTGTCTTGCTGCATCCACTCGTCGAAGTGCCAAATGTGGGAGAAATACATGTAGAGGGAAGCAGGGGGGCGTGGTGAACTGGGGAGGTGCTTTGTGAGCGTTGGAGTCAGGAGCAGCTTGGGAGCTTTCGGGGGGCCCTTAACTAGGAATGGACTTCCCTCTTTGCGATCATATACACGATCCGGTTTTGGGTTTGAACTCGTTTTCAGCATGAACCCTTTTGTTTTTTATTTTATCTATTCATCTGTTTCATATTTTTGTAGTTCTTGTGTTTGCACGTTGTGTTTGACCAGAGAGATTAAAAATATTCAAATACAATCAACCCACTGGCATCGGAAGTATATTGAACCCAATCAAAAATGAAAAAAGAAAGAATAGATGTCTCTTGTAAATATTTCATATATTTACAAGAGACACATTTGAACAACATTGAACATGAAAAATGTACATTTTGTTATAAAAAATCTTACTATTCATCATACAGAGGCAGACACAAGAGTGGAGTTGCAATTCGAATAGTCGAATAGTTTTTGAACAATGTGATGTGTCCACATCCACATATGGATGCCCTCAATTTACCTGTTATGACAGAAGAACAAAGCATTTAACAGCATTTAACCACTTTTGCCACTAACTATTGTGAATGTGGACTATCGTATAGACACCTCAATTATGTCCAAAAAAATTTAATATTCAATATTCCCAGACAGACAACTTAATTATAACAGACCCACTGACTCTGGAAAGAGGGGTGAGACAGGGCTATGCTTGATCCCCTCTCCTATTTGCGTCATGCTCAATATATTACAATCTAAAACAATTCACAGTGTAACAATTGAGGGGATGGAACATAAAATTGCCTGCTACGTAGATGAGGTTCTATTATAGTTGACCAAACCAGAAATTGAGGACCACATAATCACATGTTTGGAGATAATTCTGCAGGAAAAGTGTATCACATTTTTTACCATCCTTCACAAGGAAATTATAACTGGAGAAACTGTGGCAGCCAGGAGGCAAACCAATACCATGTTTTTTGGGACTGTCCTGTTGTTCAGAAATATTGGACTGAGATAAATAAGAATATATTGCTGCGTACAAAATCCCACTGGACTTGGGCCTCCTGCCATGTACACAATAAATTTTTACCTTAGAACAATCTCTTGGCAGCGGCAAAAAAGTGGAAAATGGAAAAAACAATCCATTCTGACTTGATTTTAAAAGGGACACATTTGAAATTGGACATTTGGGGTGGTTTGTCTGTGCTTTAATTTTCTTCTCTTTTTTGTTGGATGTCTGCTGGTTTTAATTTTTGTTTTAATTTTGTTATTCATATTCTATATTTGTAAAATAAATATAAAAAAAAAAAAAAAAAAATAAAAAAAAAAAAAAAAAAATGCCCGCTGCATAGTTTGGTCAGAGCTTTAAGCTCCCATTGGCTGCACTCTGCCATTTGATTCAAGGTGCTCAACCTTAGTATTGTTTGATTTGCAGGGTCTTGTTGTTTTTGGACAATATATAAAGTTATTTTTTTTTGCAGTACACCCCCGGTCCCTCCTTGGGAAATCCACAGCGTTTTGGACAGTAGAGGTCGCTCTCATTAAAACCTGTGGTCTGGGGCATGGAAGGGAACGGGACATTAAGTTTGTTAGTTGTAGAATGAGACGTAGAGCTCGTTTGGGCTGGTCCGGTCTGTAGTGAGACGTCTGGCTGCAGCCATAACACGGAAGTTACAGAACATAGGTCTTGGAAACGGGTTAGGAAACGGCTTGGGAGCCAGGGTGCCATGTGCACAGTCAAGCTTTATTTTCCCGGATTTTTCCCGGATAACGTTTTAGATGTTCATGGATCTAAGCCTCTGTAAATTTTCCCTTCAGTGTACTCTGGAAGATTGCTTTTGTGACTACAATTCTCCAGTTCATCCACATGATCCATCAGGATGCGAACCTGGCTCATTAGCTCCACCATGTTAGCCCGCAGGGTAAAAACAGTGTCTTTCAAGTCGGAGATTTCCATTTTGGCTGCTCTGGCTCTGTAATTTATTTTGTTAGTAGTTAGTTGTTTAGATCCCGCATACCATAGCGTACATTTTTGCATCAACTGCCTTTGTTACGTTATCAATTATCTCCCGCAGAGCCGCAAAATCACTGGGTCTATCTCGCTCCTGGTCTTCTTTAGAGCTGCACCCAGATTCAAGCCAGAGCTGGAGCTCCGTTTGCGGGCAGACGAGGAAGCAGGGGTCGCCGTGGTGGCTGGGCCTGTTAGCTTAGCTGTAGCCTCGCTCGATGACGGTGTTCTTGTTCTGTTTCTTAGGCATTTTCAAGAAATACGTGTCCAAGCTCATTTATTGGCTCCCACGTAGAAATGTAAAATCTCTGCAGGTGAAAATGTAATATAGACAGGTAAATAAATGAAGGTTCATTACAGGAGAAGGATACAGAACTCACCACTGCCAATTATATTCTAACGTAGTATGGCAATCATTGGATGCAAGAAGAGAACAGCACTGCATTTTGTTTATTTATAAGGTTCTAGTTAGCATTTTGCCAAATTATTTATCAAGTTTGTTGCACCTCAGGTCAAGTTGTCACTTCTTGAGGTCTCAGGACATTTTTGTCTTACAGAACCATCGTGTTAAAACAGAGGAAAAAAAGGCCTTCAACATCTTTACTCCCTTCTTTTTAAATAAAATCATTTAATGCATTTTAATGATTTTAAAGCACTAGTCAAGGACTACCCACAGTGCCGGTGCACTTGTTTTATACAATTTCATCCAATAGTGTCAATGTGATTTTATGTATTTGTTAATTTTGTGGAGTGTTTTATTTGTGATTTATTTGGATATTGTATGTTTGTTGTTCATACTGTGTTGTGTTTTAACAGGGTACCCATGAAAAAGACAACTTTTCTCATTGGGTTTTTCCTGTATAAATTAATCCAACATATTAAAATGCAGCCCTAGAGACCTGTCTGAGCTAGGCAGCCATCTTCTGGGAACTTGTAACAATAATCTAATCATAAAAACTTCTTTTGGGCTAATGATGAAAATATTTCCCCCCCTGAAATATTAGATAGATAAAAGTACAGTGTACCGTATACACAGTCCAGTCTTAGTCCAGACTGAGATTTGACTTTAAACCATCTCCAAACCAGGTTAAATTCCCTGTTTAAATTTCCATAGTGACTGAGTGAGACTCAGAGTGAACCCAATTTATGAAACTGAACAAAATAAGTCATTTGAGAGCCATTGAGCAAACAAGTTATATGAAAAGCTCGATCGTTAAACAAAGAAAAATAAATAACCAAAAATATTTGAAACGCTGCATTCAGAACATAACTTTGAGTAACAACGCTCCTGAACATTGTAGCTTCCCTTATGTCACTGCTCATTGAATCGACCGTGCTCAGACTGAAATGTGAACTGGGGGATGGGTTTTTCTATTGAATTGCGTTTAAGGTGACTGCAGGTAGAATAGTGTCTTGACAGTGATAAAAGTGGAGCTGATGTGAGCAGTGAGCCATGCAGCGTGTGGCTCTATATGCAGCACAAAGGAGTGTGTGATAAGATGAACAAACAGCCTTCTGCAGTGAGGACAACAGGAAGGTTGTCCATGACAGCTCCGTGACAAAGGTCAGTGGCAGACTCACACTGCTAATTAAGTCCAACTGCTGAATGTCACACCCACAAAGGCCAGCGCTAATCCTCAGCCACGGCTCCTCCGCCAGAGCACTGTACAGGAGAATGTAGCAATACGTGGGTATGTTCATGTATGTATACTCAACACTGTACAGGAGTGTGCACGTATGTATATACATGTGTACAGGCATGTACACGATATTGGGCTGCACAATGAATTGGAAAAAAAGTGTGATATGCGATATGGGTATTAAGTACAGCAATATCGATATAATTGTGATATATAGTCCATACGTAGGTATATGTATTTGATTAAGTATTTGGGTAAGAGGTCGGCCACTTCTATTATAATTAGTACCTTTGGACTCTGCATGGACTCTGGATAATATAAGTTTAACAAGTGATATAATGAGGGAAGCCTATTCTTTACGCTTTCTGCTCAACTTCTCCAGCCAGGCTTAATCTGTTTCACCAGTTCAGCTAGTCTAAATCTTCCCAAAAGTGATAACATTAGTAACTGCACAAACTATTAAATTTGACCACATGCCCCTGACCTGTAGGTGCCCATGGGTCAATCCTGGGGGCCCCAAGGGTCAATCCTGGGACCCCTTCTGTTCAACCTCTACATGCTGCCCTTAGGTCAGTTGATACGCAGCGAAAATGTGTCCTATCACAATTACGCAGACGACACTCAGATCTATGTTTCACTGACGGCAGGTGAATATGGACCAGTGGATTCACTCTGTCAACAGATCAGTGTGTGGATGCAAAACAACTTTCTCCAGCTGAACTCAGACAAGCCCAGAGTCAGGACTAAAAATGGGAATCTGCGTTTCAATTTTATGCAGCTAAAATCTGGAACAGTCTTCCTGAGGATGTGAGACAGGCCTCTACTCTGGCATTGTTCAAATCTAAGCTAAAAACTGTTTTGTTTGGCTGTGCATATGACTAAAATTATTTTCTTTGCACTCTTCTCTCTTATGTCTTAAACCATTTGACGGATAGCCTGAAAATGGCACCTTTAAATTTCCTTAAATTAAGGTTTTGTGATTTCTGCCATGTCTTTGTGATTTTAATGCATTTTTTCCTGTTGTGTGAAGCACTTTGAATTGCCTTGTGTACAAATTGTGCTTTACGTATAAACTTGCCTTGCCTTGCCTAAATTACATCAAATACTGCCAATATATATAAATATAGACCTACCGCTGTGGTCTATTCAGCATTAGTTGGCCTGAAGACCCAAAACAAGCATTAGTTAGGTCTGCGAAATTTGACATTTTGATCTGTACTGATCAACTGTGTACTGCAATTAAAAAAATAGGGGAGGTAGGGTTAGGGTTAGGGCTCGGTTGGGGGGTGTCTGTGTTAGACTGCTCCAAATGGAACATGCTCCTATTGGTTCAGCATTGTGCGTCTCCACCCTAACCAGCGGCTCATATTCAGGAAGCTATCACAAAGCTAACTAGCTACCGTAGTTTGTTGTTTGTTTTAGCAGCATGAACTAAATCTTGAGATTTCACATGTGGCAACTGAGGTGTGTGCCTAACCAATGAGGCAACCACATAGCTTCAATATTGACCTTATTCTGCCCCGCCCACGTATCGCCACTTCCATTGTAATCGCACTTCCTGTTCAGTGGGACCTCCGTTGGTTTAAATGGAGAACGAGGGAAAAGTCTTGTCGCTAAAATATGCTATAACAATCAACTATAACTTCAATGGTACCAACAACTCAACAATGCACTTATTCCCTGGGTGGCCCGAAAACGGCTTTTTTGTCTGTGTAGAACTTTTTTCTCTAGAGCAGGGGCCCCCAAACTTTTTCCAGTGAGGGCCACATAACTTTTCCCTTCTCTGATGGGGGGCCAGGGTCAGTCTGTAACAGAAAAAAGTGTGATGATCACAGGGGTGCCCAAATGTAAACATTTATTGTTTTCCAGAAAGCCACACATAACCAAATATTAATAACCCTTTCCGAGATCAAATAACCCTCTCTGAGTTCTTCACAGAAAGAAATGTTCTGTTGTGCCGTGCACAATCTTGGGTAAAAGTTCAGATTCAGTTGTCAGAGCAGAATCTCTTAAATGACTCATATGAGCATGAATAATGCATCTCTGCCATATCCGGCCCACGGGCCATAGTTTGGGAACGGCTGTTCTAGAGGTTGGCAGCCCTATGTTAACTAATGCAACTACAACCGGAAGAAGCATTACATGGAATGGCGGCACCCATACGGGCTTCCGGAATAAGGTGAATAGCGTAACTACAAATATTATTCTTCATTTTTATTGTTGTTTAAACATTTAAAAGTGTGCATCAGTACCTTCATGTTTTAGAACAACAACACAAAGACAAACAAAAACAAATGACTTCCAAAGCTATGGGCTCCATCTACTGGCAGCAGAGGGAATTGTATATTTGAGAGAAAAACATAGCAGAGGCAAGCTAGCAGGCTAATGCTGCTGAGCAGTTGCAATGACCGGGATGTGACATCAGAAATGCTCAGAACGAGTAATATTCTGTATTTTACTAGAACCACTGTCCACAATGCAACTTGACAAAACTTGTAAGCAGTGTGGGAATACTGCATTTATAACCTTCATTTATACAAAAAGGGCCATTTATTTAAGTGTCATACTCAAGTAAAAAGTAGAATTTGCAAGTTTTAGTGCTCAGTCGTGAAGTAGTCAAGATTAAGTTAAAGGCTACTGGAGTATTTTCATAAGCTTGATGTGATAAAACTATAGGACACTTAGGACGATCTTAAACACTAAGGCCCAAACAGTGTGATGACTGAGAAGTAAAATAATTATTTAAAATAATAACAGACACACGTGGATTGTACTGTCATCCACAACAAAGCAGGGACATTTTTACGGAGCAAACACAGGCCAAAGTGTTTTTAACAAACATACTCTATATTACAACATAGCAGACATATGCACCCATTATCGCAGCACTTGTACATTTGTAAAACCAGTGGTGAGCAGCCAAGCTGAGATGAAGGCGGAACATGGCGCAAGATTTGACAAGCTGTAGGCAGACGTAGGAGCCCTGAGCTACGAAAACACCAGTTGAGGGCGCTGAGAGCCGAGGTGAAGCTTTTGCGAGCTTGCCGAAACAATTTGGGACTTATTGTAGTGCCGGAGAGTGAGGGAAAGGACAGCCCGGTGGAAACTTTACTCGAAAAACAGATTCCTGGGCAGATCTGGAGTCACGGTCTCTCAGTTTACATAGGAGAGGGTAACAAGGGTCGGCCAAAAAAGAAAAGATATGGATCCCTGATAAGGAGGCTTTTGAACCACAGAAATAAGGCAAATGGGTCTGATGAGCTGCAAGTAGTAAAGGAGAGATCCACTGCGGTGAGAAGGGCTGCACACCGGACCTACTTCTGACCCCAGAGGGTTAGATCCGGCTCTGCATGCCTCTATTTAAATTACAGTAGATTTGGAGGAAAAATAAAAAACACACTTTGGAGGTTTAATGCTACCCTTCTTAATGTCTTTGTAAAAAAAAAAGAAAAAGTTTAAAACATTGAAAGCTATGTAGTGGAAAACGACAATGGTGAAATTTCTCCACCCATTCTCTGGGATGCTGCTTAAGCAGTTTGGAGAGTTCATATTATTGCCATCGTTTCGGCCAAAAAGAAACAAAGGCAGAACAGACGGAAATATCTGCAGGACATGGTAACATTGTTTGAGGCTGAACACTCCAAGAATAATAATCCTCATGTGCAACAGGAAATAGGAAAAGGAAAAAAATAGGTGGACTTCCTGGGATGGCGCAGACTGACTAGTTGCACCGCTACGCCCTGCTGCTGACATTTGCCTTTAAAATCTCCTTTTTAAACACAAAACGAGGAGTAAGGCACTGTAAGAGATGGGTAAACATGGGAAAAAAACAAGGGAGGTAATGCTTCAGGAGACGAAAAAATCAAAGCTGACGAACTGTAGCCTAGGCGGAAAACAGACACTAGCACAAGCTAACGTGGCTAACATGTGCATTGCTGAGGCGGAGCAGTGTATCTCAGACAATACGGTACCTGAAAGCCGAGGTGGTAAAACTGCGGGCAGATGAATCTGGATTTGGAGTCCAGCTCCCAAAGAAACAATCTCAGACTCATGGGAGGGTGGCGAGGGGGAAAACACTGAAGGCTTTCTCGAGAAGGTGATACCGGAACTTGAGTTACATCAATTACTATAGAGAAGGAAAAAAAAAGAAAAAACAAATTGAAATGTATGTAAACAAAATAAAAATGAACACGAAACAGAGAAAGAGCAAATGGCACAGGTAAAAAGAGTACACGTCCAACAGAAAAGCTACGACACGAAATGTTCAACATGTTAGTTCCATTTAGACCAAAGTTTATCAAATTTGTCCATGTTCAATTAAGTCTGAATGTCATTTTTTCATATGGTCCAGTCTTTGGTTGTTGGTGAGGCCTGAGTCCTCCATCTCTTTGTGATAGCCTTCTTTCCTGCGACCAAAGTATAAATTCTTGATTATAATAACACCTTATTTGTAAATACCAATGAAAGTCCTGTTTCTCCAAATCACATGGTTCTTTCAAAATATCAACCTTTTTCACCTGCTAGAACACCTTAATACCTTTTATTATCCAGACTATAAATCTCAAATTTGTGTTATTAGGTGTAAAACGTTAGTCATAAGCCAACCATCTTAAGATTTTAACATCTTTGTTTAGTTTTTATGTTTTAATTAGTGCTTTTCAGGTTGTAAGCACAGATTTAACCCTTGGATTTTCCACTTCCCCCAAATGACTGTTTGTCAGGCCTGTACAGGAACCTCTGGCACAACACTACTCACATTTCATTTGACAGTTAAAAAGATAGGTCTTTCTAATGGTCGAAGGGGGTTGCCAATGAGAAAATGCTTGACATAGGGTATGGAAACTTCTGGTTTGGTCAAATATAATAGAACATAATCTGTGTAGCAGGCTAATTTATGTTCCATTCCATCGTTGTATTATACCACTGTTAATTGTTTTAGATTGTCTAATATATAGGGCCAATGATACCTAACACAAAGTCAACAGGAAGGGGGACCAGGCACAGCCCTGTCCGACTCCTCTTTCCAGAGTCAGCGGATCATTCAGGTGACCATTGATTTTAATACTTGATGTTGGACCATTGTAAAGAGCCCCAATATTTTTTATAATGAAGTGGTCTATCTGAAAATTGTTTAGAACTTTACATTAGCCACGTTAGCCTCGTTAGCTTGTTCTAGTGTCGGTTTTCTACCGAGGCTACAGTTCGTCTGCTTTGATTTTTTCATCTCCTGAAGCATTACCTCCCTTGTTTTTTTCCATGTTTACACAAAATTGCATAGAACTAAATAAATAGGGCCAGTTAACAGAGTCAAAAGCTTTATCAGCGTCTACTAATTATTACAGGCTTTTGCTGTTGCACTTTTATATGATTCATTATGTGTAAGGATCATCTTATTGTTATCTTACATTTATTGTCTATTAGTGAATCTTGTCTAATCGTTGGTGATTACATTTTGGAGTATTTGTTCCATTCTTTAGGACATAATTCAGGTGTATGTACAATAGTCCACATTCAGAATAGCAATAGGCCTATATGAGGCACAATCAAGTCGATCCTTCTCTTCTTTAGGTATTAGAGATATGATGGCTTCTTTCCAACTAGGAGGGGTCTGAGTATTTTTAAGTGCCCAGTTAAAAGTTGTTAAAAGCAGAGGGATTAGTGTTTCTTTCAGAGCTTTATACGACTCTGAGGTGAACCCATCAGTCCCCGGAGATTTTTTTTTCTTTATTCTCTTGATTGTACCTTGTTTTTCCAACACTCATAATTCAGCTCCTAATTTTTTCTTTGTTCTTTGCTCATAACAGGCAAATTGAGGGTGTTCAAAAAACAATATATTTAATCTTTTATAGGCTTTAAATGCTGATTCAATTTGTGCTTGTTTGGTTAAGATTGCATTACACTGCCTGTCTTGTATTTTAAAAAACTGTTCTTTCCACTTGTTTTTTGTTCACGGGCTAATAATTTAGAAAATGTTTACCCACTTTTGTAATAGCTTTATTTGGTTAAGAGCATTGCACCTCCAAAGTGTGTTTTTTCATCTTTCCTCCAAGTCCACAGTAATGTAGATAGGAGCGTGGTCACTTAAGTTTATTGTCCCTATTTCTTCCTCAATGATTTTTGATCTGTCTTTATTGAAATTAAAGACATAATCTATTCTTGAGTATATTGTATGTAGATCAGAAAAAATTGTATACTGACGTGCACTAGGTTTAATCTCCCTCCAGATGTCAATCAGTCCAACATTCTTCATTAATTTATAGAATTCCCTATTTGTTGCTCCTCCAGTGCCTTTTGAGTTTGACATGTCTGAAGTAGGCTGAATGTGAAAGATCCAGTCGCCTCCACACATCAGGGTTCCCCCAGAGTGGTTTGCAATCAGGTCTATAGTATTAGTATAGAAGGTGATATAACTCGCATTACACATGAGCATACTCACTCAATAGAGTAAAAACCTTTCCATTAATAGTTCCCTTAACCAGTACATAGCTGCTATCTTTCTCTTTACATTCGGAACTTTGTTCAAAGGCTATTTGGTTCTTAGTCAATATTGCACCTCCCCTCTTGTGTTTGCCTCTGTATGATGAATAGTAAGATTTTTCATAACAAAAGATTGTTAGTTTTTTTATGTTATGTGACGCTTAAATATCTTTCTTGTAAGTATATGATGTCTTTTTTTTGTTTTGTTATTTTTGTTAATATTTTTTGATCATTTGATTGAGTTCAATATGCTGTTAATGTTAAAAGATACTACTCCCAACACTTTCAATACCATTGGGTTGATTGTATTGATTTTGGCATCTTTAATTGTAGAATGTCATAAAACTCTGGTTGAACACAACATACAAACACATGAAGTACAGAAACACGAAACAGATGAAAAGATAAAATGGAAAAGAAAAGGGTTTGTGCCAAAAACATGCAATGAACCCAAAGCTTTCGAAAGGGTCAACTGGAAATTTTTTCACCACACTGCAAAGATTTGGCTTTTGAGAGTCATTTATTAACTGGATCAAGATTCTATACACATCCCCATCTACCACAGTCACAACTAATGGACTAACATCACAAAGCTTTGCACTACACAGGGGGACAAGGCAGGGATGTCCACTCTCTCCGTCTCTATTCACCATTCTTATTGAACCCCAGGCAGCAGCTATCCACCTGAACCCATCAATCAAAGGCATTGAAAAAACACAAGCCCATAAAATCTCACTTCATACAGACAATATACTACTATTTATATAAGAACCTAAAAAATTCATCCAAGAAATAATCAAAACAATTCAGTCTTTTTCCAAAAATTCAGATTATGCAATTAATTGGAATAAATCATCCTATCATCATAGAAGAAGACTTACTTCAATGGCTCAACCTTTCGCTCTCCATAATTGGCAGGATAGCAGCAATAAAGATGAAAATTTGATCAAAAATAAACTATTTATTCTCAATGATCCCAACCCACCCCACACTCACCTGGTTCAAATCACGAGACTCTATTGGACTATTGGAAAAATAAAACACCAAGGATTAAACTTAGTACATTACAAAAGAACAAAGCTCAAGGAGGACTAGAAGCACCAAATTGTCCATATTACTCATTGGCTAACCAACTACAATACATTTACAAATGGACCCCCACCACTCAATCTGATATTACATGGCTAGAAATAGAACAATCACGATGCAAAGAACTAAATATAGCTGACATCTCATTTCTCACCAAATCAATAAAACAACAATCACAAATTCCACACTTAGCACATCTAACTTCACCCCACTTTGGAACAACCCTGACATCTTAAGCAATAAAAAAACACAACATTTCCCCACATGGGCTGAAAAGGGTATCACCCACATTAAACATATTTTTAAAAACAACATATTAACAACATTTCCACACTTGGTTCAGAATTTTGGCATCAGGAGCAATTTTTAAAAGTACCTACAAATCAAATCATCACTTAGGAAAAAAATAAATGTCAGAGCCACAAATTTAGAACTCCCGCCTGCATTATCAGACTTGATTGATATCTCTTCTCCAAAGAAACTTCTCTCTAAATTATACAAAATATTTTCAAAGCCATCTCAGACCAACAATAAAATGGGAAAATGACCTTTCAATAACTCCTGATGTCAACTTCTGGACCCAAGTCTGTAAAAATATTTAACTCATGTCCGTTGGTGGTTCCATCTCTTGTTGCTGTTCAGTTTTCTCTGTTTTGCGCCTCTGCCTCTCCTGGTGTTTTGTGCACGTGTTTTATCCCTTCAAAAGTCACCAAAAAGGTCAAGGGGAAGGAAAACCCATACCTCAAGTTTCCCCTCTTAAATTTCTTATATATTATCTTGTTGCCAAATCTTGTCTGGAATATTCAGAGTGAAGAACACTTGTTTGCCTTTGTACTGGAGGTCTCCTTCAATTTTTGCTGCCTTCATGATGCGCTCCTTCACATGATCATGTGAAGGATCATGTTAAGAAACCTCATAATCAGGCCTCGTGGTTTATCAGCTGCTTGTCTTTTTTGGCCGAGGCGATGTGCTCTTTCTATTGTAATGGGGGGACCGCAACTCCAAAGCCTGAAATTAGCTCTTGATGACCTTCTCAAAGACATTTTCAGTGTTGTCCCCTTCTCCCCCCGGCAGCCCCACAAGTTTTTCCTTTGAGCCCTGGACTCCATATCCAGTATCTTACTTTTCATATTCTTGACCTTCTTCCGCAGCGCCACTACCTTGGCTGTCAGCTCCAGTAACTCATCCATATTGTCTGAAATATGTTGTTCAACCTCACTGATTTGATATGGTCAAATCGGACTGCGCCATGGCTTGTTCTCATTTTGGCTCTCAGTGAAGGCATGTCATGATTCATTTCACACATCATAATGGCTAACTGTTGTAACGATATGTCCTCTCCTCCTTCAGACAAGGACGAGCCCGGAGAGTCTACTCCGTGGACGGCGATTGGTTTAGCAGCGGGGAGGACTGTCGCCGGCCACATCGGTCCTGTTAGCCTTTTTAGCCTCTCGAGGCGGATTGTTTTCCACAGTCCCGTCAGCTTTGATTGTTTAGCTCCTGTAGCGTTACCTGTCTTGTGTTTACGCATTTCTTGCTCCTCGTTTCCTGGGATTATGTGGGTGAATGATGATTTTGAAGGAAAATTTCGCCATACATACATACATACATACATACATAAAATGCAGTTCTTAATCATGAAATCTTCCGGACCCCAGAGCACCGTATATCTTCATCTCAAAGCCACAAACCACTCTATTGAAGACAGGGAGGTGGAGATTCTGAGCAGGGAGAAAAGATGGTTTGAAAGAGGATTTAAGGAGGCAATCCTTGTTAAAAAAGAGAATCCTTCCTTAAATTGTAATGGAGGTTTAAGATTCAACCTTCCAGTTGTTTATAATGGTTTGCCGAAACCCTGGAGACGCCCGGGGCATTCTGACGCTAATCAGTTACTCAAGGAGGAGGGAGCCAAAGTCACGTCACAGTAGGATGTTGATGGCTCATCTCAGTTTAGTTTCAATGGACGTTTATCAGGAGGTCCCGCCCAGTGGGCAGGGCTTTCAGTGTAGGATATAAACCGGAGTTCTCAGACTTGTTTCACAGATTGAGAATGAACTCTTGATGGGAGTCGAAACGTTTTGATTTTTCCAGACGACTACAACTGAAACTTTTTCTACTTTTGAATGTAAGGATAAAGAAGGCAGATATGTACTGCTTAAAGGGAATATTAATGGAAAGGTTTTCACTCTTTTAAATGTGTATGCTCCACCAGGGAGTGATATCACTTTCTATGCTGATGTCATGGACCTGAGTGTGAACCACTCTGAGGGAACCCTAATTTGTGGCGGCGATTGGAATCTCCGCATTCAGCCTACATTAGACGTGTCAAACTCAAGAGGCACTCAAGGAACAATGAACAACTTCTGTATTTTATTGAAAACTATAGGATTGATTGACATATGGAGGGAAATGAACCCTAGGGCATGCCAGTATACTCATTTTTCAAATCCACATACACTCTATTCCAGACTACTTTTTTTATTCTCAATAACAGCAGATCTAAAATCACTGAAGCAGATATAGGCACAATAGACCTAAGTGATCATGCTCCTAGCTACATTTCTGTAGATTTCGAGAAAAGATGAAAAACACCCTGGAGGTTCAATGTTTCTGCTTAATGACCCTTTGTTTAAGGAAAAATGTCCAACAACATTTATACTTTGTGCCTATTTTTCAAAAAACGCCTGAAAAAATTAGCTCCATTTTAAACTGAAGCTGTTCCTGAACCTTTTGGAGCACAAACAATTGGCTGGATTCTTTGTGAAGCTGAGACTGTAGATTTGGACTCTGATGTCTGTTTTACTCTAATTATGAGTAGAAACAAGCTCTGCACAGAGGAAATAAGATTTTAAATCCTGCCTAGATTTTCTTTGTTAAATATATGAAGGAATAAAGCTGGTGTCTGGAAGTGAGGACTGATTGGCACTAGTTTTAGCATTTATTAGGTATTTACAATTCTCTTTTAAAATAGGAACTTTTAATAAAGCAAAAAAGTCCAGGAGAACTCCATATAAAATTCCTATTCATTTTTCATTTTAATTTAAGGGAATTTTTTACTTGTGTGTTTTGAGTACAAACTGAGCCCCAGAATGATTCTGTTGATTGGAAATAAGAGGGTTACAGCTTTAATTTTATGTACAGCATATCAAGCAGCTTGAGAGTTTTATTTTAGAAGATGGTGGACAAAATGGAATAACTAAGGAAAAAGTCAAACGTCCCACGCATAGAACATCCTCCTTTTAAGGGGTTAATACTTATCTGGAGGAAAATGATACTTCGGAAATTTCGCCACCCATCCTTGGGATGCTTCCAAAGCAGTTTTGAGAGGACCAATCATAGCCATAGCCTCAGAAAAAAACAAACAAAGGGAACATAATTTAAGATACGGGACAGGCAAAGTGATGTAATCCTAACCAAACAAGACCAAATTCAATCAGCATTTGATTTCTTTTATAAAAAACTTTTTTCAAAAAAAATAATAAAATCATTTCTGGACACCCTCAATTTGCCAATTATGTCAGAAGAACATAATAAAAAATTAGGAGCTGAAATAATAGTTTTGGAAATACAAGGTTAAAGAACAATAAATCTCCGGGGAGCGATGGGTTCACCTCAGTGTGGTATAAGGCTTTAAAAGATGCACTTACGTCTTTCCTTTTGGCAACTTTTAACTAGGCACTTGAAAAAAAACTCAGACCCCTCCCAGTTGGAAAGAGGCCATCGTATCTTTAATACCTAAAGAAGGGAAGGATCGACTGGAATGTGCCTCATATAGACCCATTTCTATTCTGAATGTGGACTATCGTATCTACACCTCAATTATGTCCAAAAGAATGGAACAAATACTCCCAAACTTAATCCACAATGATCAGACAGGATTTATTACCAAACGACAAACACAAGAAAGACAACATAATTGAATTGAATTGAAATGAATAAGACAATCTTTACACATAATGAACCAAGTATAGAAACAACAAAAAAGAGCAGTAATAATACGTCTGGATGCTGAAAAAGCTTTTGATTCTGTAGCTGGCCATATCTAATTAAAGTACTGAACAAATTTCAAATAGATAACTAATTCTTAAAATATTGGGGCTCTATATGATTGTCCAACATCAGAATTAAAATCAATGGTCATCTGACAGATCGACTGACTCTGGAAAAGGGGGTGAGGCAGGGCTGCGCCTGGTCGCCCCTCCTTTGCTTTGTATTTGGAACCATTGGCCCAATTTATTAGACAATCAAAGACAATTCACTGGGTACAATTGATGGGACGGAACATAAAGTTGCCTTCTATGCAAATTATGTTATATTGTATTAGACCAAACCAAAAATATCCATACCCAATGTGATTTACTTCAAGAAGTTGGTCCAATGTCCGGATACAAATTAAATGTACAAAAGACTGAAATTCTCTGTAACTGGCTTCTCCCGCTGACTTTTAAAAAGACTTATCCGTTTAAATTACAAAAGGAATTTAGATGTGGTACGCCATAGACACCTAACAACACAATTTTGGGGAAAAATTATACCCCCTTTTTATTACTATAAAAAAGATCTTGAAAAATGAAGTCAAAGGATGAAACTATAAAAATGAATGCTTTGCCCAGATTTCTCTATCTGTTCCAGACTCTTCCAGTTTCCATCCCCAACCGGCTGTTTGATGAGTGGAATAAAGCAATCTCAAAGATTCATATGGCAAGGGAAAAATAAACCTGTATCCGATTCAAAACCGTACAATTATTAAAAGAAAAAGGAGGCTGGGGTTTGCCTTGTTTAAAAAACGACTTCATTTCAGCTCAGATCAGAGCTGCGCTGTGCTGGTGTGACCCAGAATATAAACTCAATGGAAGATATTGAGATTGGTGTTGTGCTGGGGGTTCCTGTACAGGTATAACTGGCAGATGACAAACCGTTGAGTTATTTGGGGCAGGTGGAGAACCCTTGGGTGAAGTCTGTTCTACAACATGAAACATACAAACTAAACATAGATGTTACAATTTTAAATTGGTTGGCTTATGATCAGAATTCACACCTAACATGTTTTAAAAGTTTTACATGATTTTGAATATTTAAAATCTGGACAACAAAAGGTATAAAGGTCTTTTACCAGATTGTAAAGGAGAATCATCTGAAGAGCTTTGATGAGTTGAAAGAATCCTTTGGCTTAGAGAAACAGGACTTTTATAGGTATTTACAAATAAGGAGTTATTATAACCAAGAAGTCAAAAAGAATGACGACCATCATAGCCCTTTGACTGAAATATTCATTAAAGCATATACATCTGAACTTTCAAGGGGATTAATATCTAAATTGTATAAATGTATTAACAAATTGAGCAGTCTCTACTGATTATACTAAGGGTAAATGGGAAAGAGAGGGTCACTTTGAGTGTGAGTGAGAGTGGGAAAGTATATGTACATCTCATTAGAGAACCACAAATTCACATGTTTGGAGGGAATTCGGTTGGAAAAATGTGTCTCGTTTATATCCCCATGTCAAAGTGCCCATTACTCACAGGGAAGTGCAGAATGTTTGAGAGGCTGTGGCAGTCAGGAGGCAAATCACTGTTTTGGGAGTGTCCTGTTGTTCACAAGTTTTGGACTGAGATCAACAAATCCTTGCAGACAATTTATGACATCATCATCCCAATGGACTTCAGAACTATGTATTTGGGCCGCAGAACTCCTGCCATGGACACAATTGGCAGCTATATCTAGAGCATCCTCCTGGCTGCAGCGAAAAAGGCACTGACAAAAAAATTGACCGACAATCAAGGACTGGACTGACGTTATATGGACATTCATAAAATGGAAAAGATTACATTTGGACTGGAGTTGAAAACGGACAAATTTGACAGACTTTGTACAAAATGGCTCAGTGTGCCACGATTTCTTTCTTTTTTCAGTTTGTTGTTGGATGTCTGTTTATTTTGGTTTATGTCTCTTTCTCTGGTCGTGTTTTGTTCTACTGTACGTTTTTTCATTTGTTTAAAATTTGAAAAATACAAAAAATCATTTATTAAAAAAATAAAAACAGAGACTTGACGATCCCCCCAGTCCAAAACTGTGCCCCCGACCAATGCTTTACCTTATAAAAAATGATTACTAATAAGCATTTATTTCTAATGAATAAACAATAGTTGTTATATTTATGTTCCTACAAAAAATTAAAAAAAATGAAAGAAAATGGACACATTTGACAGACTTTGGACAAAATGGGATGCGCATTTTGGGCTCAGTGTGCCTCTCTTTTTTCTTCATTTCTGGCAGTTGTTGGGATGTCTGTTTATTATGGTCTCTGGTCGTGTTTTGTTTTGTTTTGTTGTCTGTTTGAATTTGAAAAATTAAAAATATTAGATATTAAAAAATCTAAGTTTCGTATTGCAAATAGTTCGTAAGAATGTCAGAAAACACAACAACGTACTTTTCCACATTTTCAGTATTATGTAACTAAATACATTTTCATATTATTCACAAGTATATGTGTAATAGAAATTTCATACAACATCATCTTTCGTACCCACAATATGAATAATGTGATGTTGATATGAGTTATTAATTAGGCAAGGCAATGACTTTACATCCTTAAAATCCACTCACAAAGACAGACTATGAAATTGTGTCTTGCTCAACCAATGAAACACAACCATTTGGTTTAAGGTCAAAGTGGACTTGAATTTCCTGACCAGGCTCCACCTCACATGCATAGGTATGATTTCTGGTCCTGTTTATAATACTGCACATTGTCTAACTGTGTGTCAGAGCTTCCTCCTGTGTGGGTGTTGGATGCTCGGATGCCTGCTGTCTTCAGGATCACGGTTCGACAGCTGCGTAGCAGTTTGATGATGGGGTGTCTCTAGGGAGCAGTTTGCATGTTTGTCAGAGAGGGAGCACCCGCACGGAACAGCTAACGAGCCCCGCTGTGCTCCTCTGGTCCGGTCCATTGATCGTTAGGCTGTGTCTCCACCGCAGCCCCACGCACACACTGTTATCTGCTTGTTACTGCCGTCTAAGTATCTGTGAGCATTTGTCTGGGTTCTATAACCACTTTTCGGAGCTAGCACACACCTATTTGTGCACTATAGTGTACAACGTTTAAGGTGGAGGAAGACAAACCAGTTTAAATACAAGATGTCAACTGTCAACTGTCACCCAAAGTTTATTTTGAGCACAGCATGGATCGTTATTTCAGTTTCTGTTACGTTGTAAGTTTATTGTTATTGCTGTTGTTTTCTATATGTTACTTTACACGTTACGGCTCAAAGTCCTTGGGATTGGCTCCAGTCACCCGCGACCCCTAATGGGAACAAGCGGTAGAAGATGATGAACGTTACACCTGACACGCAGCTTGCCGATGACCTCAGAACTTTGCCAGGGCAACAGAACTCATGCAGGAAGCGTTACCAGACAGATCACTTTCTTGTGGTCCCTTCCCCCTTTATGGAACTAATTCCTTTGGGAGATTTGCAATTCTCTGCTAAACATGCTAGGATGCTGCTCTTTAGAAGTTGCATCAAACTTCAGTTTCAGGAATCACTTGCGATTTGAACCTGGATCAAAATGGACTCATGACATTTGTATTTTGTTTTTAATGTTTTTAATTTGTGTAACATGGTTATATTATTGTTCCACAAAGAACAACCCCTCGGTTCAGCTGACTCCGCACACTATCATGTTTCTGACTGGTTGAAGCTTTGCGCCGGAATGTTAAAACTAATGAACCACTAGAACTTCCGGGATGGTGGCTTCCTAGCTTGGTCGTGTATGTTAGGCTGCGAATCCATTGTATTTATCCGTTTATATTTGTCCGTCTGGTGAGATTCCAAATTTCTGCGTGGAAGCAGACACAATGAGCTTGTACACTTATTTCGGGAACATATCTAAGAAACTAAACAAGATTAATGGCAAAGAGAACCGGGCTAGCATTGCTATACCTAAGCTAGCTATAGAAGAGACCTGGAGCAAGATCGACCTAGTGATAATGGCAGCTTTGTGGGAGATAATGGATAAGATTACAAAGGTAGTAGATGTAAAGATAGATGCGACCCTGGCCAAAGTGCATGATTTGAAATCCGACACTAACAAACTGAAAAGCCGAGCCACAGCAGCCGAACATGAAATCTCTGATTTGAAAGACACAGTCTCTAGCCTGCAAGTCAAAGTGGCAGATTTGACAAACCAGGTACGTGTCTTGAGTGAGGAAGTGGATGCCCTGGAGAATCATAACTGCAGAGGCAATCTGCTGACTGTCAGTCTTCCAGAGGACACTGAAGGGAAAGATGTGGTCAAGTTTACGGAGGCTTGGATCCCTGAATATTTAAAACAAATTTAAAACAAATAAAGCCTGACGATGCACATCACTCTCTGCTCCCAAGCCTGCCATGACCAAAGAGCAAAACTAAAAATGTGGTTCTGAAATAACAGCGACTGAAATTCAAAGTGTGTTTAAAAGACTAAAAAACAATAGATCTCTACATGAGTGATGGGTTCACCTCCCACACGGTGGAACTGGGAAACATCGGTACCGGGGAACATAAGTCCTGCTTTTCCCCGCGACTGACGCATTACAGTAAAACTAATGTGTTCAGTTGTTTAATACAAATGAGAGGGATTCATAGTTAAAAAAACTCACCACGGTGCAGGTCCTGTAGGTAATCGAACTGTGCATTTCCACGTTTATCCATCCAGACTCTCGCACTTATCACTTATTCCAGAAGGTTTGTTTGTGCTTACCGGATTTTCAAAAGATCCACGAACGGCAGCGCATTCAGAGAACGTTACGTTGAGGTTTTGTACTGGAGTCCGGTCTTGAGTTTATTGGATTGAAGCGATTGAGTGATTAAAAGGACATTTCTTTCTTGTGCCAAACTAATTCCACTGTTTATGAGGTCCAAACCCGTCTCCATCTCTCCTCACGCACACACACAACCCCTTGTCCATTTAGCCTCTTATAGATCAAGTTGCTTTCAGTAGCCTATCCACTCCTAACGTTCTGATTAAATAAAAAGTGTGTTTGCGCGCGCATCATCAGCGCGAACCCAGTTCAGATGCAGCGTCACCTGAAGTGTGGTTCATGTGAATCCTTGTCTTTACCTCTGAAGTTGCTCTGTAGTCAGGGCAGAGCTGCAAACGATTAAAATAAGTCTGTTTCTGACTCTCGAACGTGCGGGACCTACGCACTGGGTCTGTCTCTGCCCCCCTATTGTATGCGTTTCTCAAATGATCCACAAACGACAGTGCACATAGAGCGCGCACTTTGGCCGTGTGAGGACATGAGACAGGGGAATCATCACCTCATCATTTGATATATCTTGCTTTCATTATTGTTCAGTATTGTATGTTGCACCTTAACACCAAAGCAAGTTCCTATGTTTGTGAATTGTATTCACTGACAATGGAAATAAGACTTTTCTGATTCTGATTCATCAGTTTCAATCATCATTTTTGAGATTGAGTAGTCATTTTTTCAGATTAATAGGACACAAATCTTGTTACGGCCACAGTACTGGCACGTTTCTTTTTTCTAACTTGTTTGCCTTTGCGCTCGTTCGTTAATTATGCATATATTGAGTGCGAGTGCCTGCCCATTATTGGACCCTCTGTCTTCCTCCCCGGAGAGATGGATCAAGATTGGAGCGGCATCGGTCCGGCTCCGCCAATCATGTAATCGACACCTGGGAGGCGTGTCCAATAAGAACGTCTGGTTTGTATTCCGTACCGATCACCTCGTTTATAGTTGTCTCTTTTGTTCGATCACAGCTTTGGTCCATATTGGAGCCAACGCCGAAAACAGCTGAAGTTTGGGCATGAGATCGTGCGCTCTAGCGCCCTCTCCAAATTTGATTTTAAAAAATTCATGAAAGACAATCTATTGGTCGTAGACAACTGCAAAAAAAAAAAGATTAAATTGTGACCAGTCACAAGGTGGCAAAGTCAAGTGACTCTAGCTCAAGTTTTTATGGTAAAAAAAAAAGGTTAAAAAAAAAGAGTTTCCAATATTGTTATTATTATTATTATTTTATTTTTTCTCCCACAAACCACCCCAATTTTAGACCAATTTTGAACCCAATTTTTTTCTATATTTTTGCACCTCATACTTTATTTTTTTCTACCTTGGATTTTCAGTCAAAAGGCTTGTTGACAAAAATTATAAGAGTTAAAACTTCCTTATCTCTGGCATGTGATGTCCTATTTCCTGGCACGAATATATGTTTTGTGCAAAATGATAAGCTGAACGCAATAATATACAATATATATAGTTATATTTTACAAAGGCTCAACAGCGCCCCCTTGAACATTTGAATTATGTACTTTGATGTAGATAAATCAAATTTTGCCAGTGCAGAGACCTGAGCACAGGACTAATGTGATCGTACTTCCTGGTTCTGGTCAGGACCCGAGCAGCAGCGTTCTGGATGTACTGCAGCTGTTTTACAGCTCGTTTGGAGAGGCCAGTGAGCAGACCGTTACAGTAGTCTAATCTACTAGAGACAAACGCATGGATAAGTCTCTCCAGGTCTGGTTTAGACACTATACTTTTGACACTCATAAAATCTGGCACAGACACCCTTTTTGCATTCTGAACAAAAAAGCATGTTGCCGTGGCAACCTAAACAATACTGTCATTGATTTGCCTTTAATTATTATTATTATTATTAATATAATTATTAATAATAATATTACTATTATGAATTATTACTTGTAAGGTGTTATTTATATGCAAACTTTCTACGCAAAACATTTTAGACGTGTTATACTGTACATTGATCAATGTTGTTGGCACATTTAGAAATAACCTCAAAAGGCAGAATTTGCTGGGAATGTCATAACTGCTAACAAAATGATCTTCTGTTACAGATTACAAATTGAAGAGGAACTGTCATCATGCTGTACCACTGGCTTTTCTACATCAGCAGCTTCATCTGTGGCTTCATCTTCATGATCCACAGGCCTTCAGCTCATTTTGCATTTCTGGAAGATGTTCTCAAGTGCACATAATCATTCATAATTTAATTAAATGTATTGTACAATTCCCCAAAAATAAGATGTGATATTTATTATATTTGTATTTGGCTCAAACATGGCATGAATGTACAATATTACTATAGTTTACAGCAGAGGTCAGGAGCAATGTTCCCTCTAATTCTTCATGTGTCCGAGCAAACACACAAACTCCCTGAGACCCTTGGACCACCGTGATTAACATCATACGTGCGCACAGTGGTCACGCCAGTATCACACCCGTCCAAGTTACATGCTTTGTTAAAATAATCATATTTCTGTTAGATTACTTTTAAGTGTTTTAATCCACTTACAATGAAAAAGTCCTACTTATTGCAAAACAAATAATGTTATGTACTTTAGTGTGTGTGTGTGTGTGTGTGTGTGTGTTTTATTTTGCTCATTCAGGCCGATATGATGTGGTTTTGATGCCCCCCAATACTGTATTTCCTGTACATACAGTGACCCTTCAAAAAGAAAGGCCTTTTTGTTTTATGAAAACAGAACAGCAGAGGTGGTAGCATTTAGTTACATTTACTTGAGTAACATTTTCATGAAATTGTACATCTTGGAGTATCTCTCTAATGGAGACACTACACTTTTACTCTTACTTGAGTAAAATTTAGTTTGAAGTAACAGTCTCTTACTTTATGATTGATAAATGCTTTGGAAGTGTGTGTTTCTTGCACTGCTCCTTCAGAAATTATTAAGTTTATATAATGTTTGCAGAAAGTATAAGTCAGTCTTGCCTTTAGCAGACACTTGCCTCAATGAGCTCCTGTTTGTCCTGTAGTTGCTCTGCTTTAGCTTTGTAGATGAATGAAGCCTCTCCTCTGAGCCACTGCTGCACTGACGACCACAATGAATTCATCGTTTGAACCATCATGTTGTTTTCATGTCGTTGCCTATTCCAGGAAAGAGAAACTTGACTTACTTTGTTTTTCAGCACATGTTCTAAATGCTTCTTTTTTCCAGTCCATCTGCTCCTTATTCATGCCCTACACTTTTTGCAAAACTTCAGTTAAATGACGTAGGATCCATGGGCAGCTCGCATGCTCTTCTCAGTGCTCTTTTCTCTGCTGTAAACATGCGCACTTGCTACGCTACATTTTCACATGAAACTGCTGCTGTTGAATAAAAACGCTCTGTAATAAACACTACAGACTGTGCCAGCTATGACTTTAAAAAGTTTAAATATGAAAAGAACAAAATGACTAAACTAAGGTCAGTGTGGCCTTAGTTTAGTCAAGTGTTGGGGTATTTTACGCTTAAAGCTCCTATATAATGCTATTTTTGCCATTTCATAGTCGACCCTAAGGGCATGGTTGATAATAATAAGTGTTGTGCAACACCCATAACATAATAGTTAGATGAAGTTAAATAGCCGCGGTTTCTCTCGAGCGCGTAGGGGGCGTGTTACAGGTACAGAGTGCTTCCTGGAGGGTGGGCTGAAACAGGGAAGCGTGCTGCGGCACTCCCCTGGCTGACTCATCCTGGTGAGTAGGCCCCGTTTGTCTGCTCATCCGAGAGAAAGGATAGAGACTATTCTCTTGCTAAAGACTGCAGGAATCAATCAAAAAACCACTTTGGGCACATATACGAGGCACTAATAGCACTGTAAGGAGGTTAAAAGATCTGAAAAGTCGATTTTGCATGATATAGGCCCTTTAAATTAAGACAAATTACGCTTCTGTAGTTAAGGAATTTATTGATGTAGGGATTTTGGTATATTCTGCAAATTACCCTTTTTTAAGACTCAAAAAGATCTGAGGCTTTCGGAAAAACATCCGAGGCTTGAATCCCCCCCTCCTCGACCCCAAAAAGCTCATTAACAGACTGTGCTCATTCAGCCTCGTTCATAAAGTTTCACCAGCGCTACTTTGTTCTTCTCACATGGTTAAAGTGTCCTGTGATAATAAACCAATCCGCGCTCCTCCTCTCGTCTCCACCTGCTCTGTCCTCTGTTGCAACAAGTAGTCACCCAGTCTCACGCACATGCATACGCCGCGTGCACTGCCTCGTATCACCACTCTGCACTGGCCGATGGGGTCCGGCGGCACTGCTCGCCTCCTCTACAGCTTGGCCCACACCGACCCATTTACCCATCAGCCCACCAGGAAAATCCCCATATGCCAGTCCACCCTTGCCTGTCACGAACTGAATCACATTGTATACATTTTAGTTTATTTTCAGTTCAGGTTGGATTTTTATTTTGCGCGCGGTGCAGATTTTCTGTCCTCAGGACAATGTGCAACTTAGAACAGTGGCCAGGAGTCTGGGGATGAGCGGGAAGGAATTCATGTCTCTGTGGAACAGCAAAGCAGTTAAGTTTATTTTATCATTGTAAGTAGTCAAATCTTTCAATGAATTTGGCCAGTATTAAACATTGCATTTCAGAGTTTTTCAATTAAGAATTAATAGAGACTTACAGCACTGCTCAGAGAGGTGCATACTGTAATGAGTAAGAACGGCTTTGACAGAACATTTTTGATTCGTTGGACGAAGCTATGTATAGAGATTTATTTATTAGTTATTGTTTTAATATTTTGCCCATTTTGAACAAATGTATGCAATTTAAGTTTTAAATAGGCTGAATAAACTGCCCTCTACTGTATTTAAATGGTATGTGACTTAATTTTGGGCCTAAACCTCTGCATAAGCTCTTCACTGAACATTTCAATGCCACAACACTCACTGACAAAACAATGCAATATTACTGCTGACCCACACTACAGATCCAACAGGCCCTGTTCTAATCAGCAGCACCTCAGGACAAACTGTCCAAACTACACCTCTGTGGGACACACATTTACAGTCCAACCCCTCTGTGGTGGGACACACATGAGACATGACCAAACCCCACCTTTGTAGTGACACAGATTTACTGTCCAAATTACTGGGACGCAGTAAGGAGAGGGTTTACAGTACCAGGAGGATGAAACAAGCAGAAGTTACAGCTTTAGTCAGATGCTGTATGCATGCATTGACCATGACAAGGGCACTGTTCCTTTTCCCTACATGAAAGTGACTTCTTCGCAGCTGTCACTTACTAACTATACTATACTATACTTAACTATAATTTAATCAAGAACCACTCATTGCTCTGTTCACTTCTGCACTACTCCTGTAAATCTACTGTAAATTTTACTGTAAAATTGAGTACATACTAAGTCTATTTTTGTCTTATTAGTAAATTGAAATAGTTTTTCTTTAACGTCTGCCTTATTTGATATATTTAGCTTCATTATTGTTTATTGTTGTATGTTGCACCGAATCACCAAAGCAAGTTCCTGGCCTGTGAATTTTATTCACTGACAATGGCAATAAACCTTTTCTGATTCTGACACTTTAGCTCAGTCCTTTAAAGCTCAGCTCACACTAGTAGCCTGGCAGAAGATAGAGGTTTTATTAAGACATTCTCATGTTTGCACACTTCATGTATCCTGCGTATACATACTGTTGTCATTTAGCATCATGTTAGCAAAGACTTCCTCATGTTCACATGTCCTCTTCATCTCCTCAGTCCGTGTGTCTGTGTGAAAGGTTTTTTTTCTGTCAGGAGTCTGCTTCATCTCCGAATCTAAAACTTTTTATAAAAGTGATCACCTTTTATTTAGTTTTTAGCTTCATCATAT
This sequence comes from Chaenogobius annularis, assembly GCA_015082035.1. Classification (NCBI taxonomy): domain Eukaryota; kingdom Metazoa; phylum Chordata; class Actinopteri; order Gobiiformes; family Gobiidae; genus Chaenogobius; species Chaenogobius annularis. The sequence goes on along the minus strand of BJKM01000070.1, from coordinate 761,469 downwards.
CCACAATTCAAACCACAGGAGCTGAATCCAACACTGACCATGATAAGTCCTGCCTGAGGCGAACTCATCATCACCCAAGCTGAAGTCACTGAGGTCGTTGGCAAGGTCCTTGGTGGATGAGCAGCTCAAGTAAATAAATACTTCATAATAAAAACTGCCATACCAAAACGACAAATAGTATCCTCTATTTCAACTGTTTGGTGTTGGAGCAGACACAAAGCTGATCTGATTTCAAACTCTGTCAAGTTTAAATTTGTCTCAATGAAAAGAAATTGTGCCGATGTTTTGTGAGTATGGTGGAAAAGAGCGGCGATGAGGGAGCAGCTGGCTGAGTGCATGGGCTTTTGAGACTTGGGGATGAGTTAATGGAGGAGCCGCCCGTGGGAGGGTGGGACTCACTGGGGAGAGACACTCAAAGTGGCGTAGTATTAGGCAGTTCAGCCAGTCTGACCGCACTGGGGACCACAATGCAGAAGGGCCCACTTGGGCCCTCAATACAGAAAGGCTGACATAACATGGCCCAAAACATGGATGTATTAAATTATCTGGATAAGGCACGCCCTCTCTGTCCGTGTACAGTACTGCACCCTCACGGCCAAGACAGGAGGCCGCCATTAAAGATTTTGGCCCGTAAAATTACAGACAGTGCTCCATTCTTTTTAGTCTAAATTAAAATCCAAGGAATTGTATTCTTTTACCGTTTCTAAAATCATCCAAATTAACTAAAGTGAACGGTGTACGAGCACTGGCCGCGCTCAAAATCCTCGTGAACGTGCCTCAGACAAGCACAAAAAGTTGAGGCAAATATAAATCAAACCAATCGTCCCATTTAGCCCACTGTCCCACAAATTTGTCACCTTTCAAATTAAGTCAAAATGTATTTTTTTCCATTTTACGCATGTTCAAAGTGATGTCAGTCCAGTCCTTGATTGTCGGTGCATTTTGGGTCATACATTTCTTTGTGTTTGCTTTTTTGTCGCTGTCAGGAGGATGCTCTAGCGATAACTGCCAACTGTGTCCATGGCAGGAGTCCTGAAGCCCAAATACATAGTACATAGTCCAAGATTACCCTTAATGTAATCAGTAGAGTGGCTGCCCAAATTGTAATATATTTATATAATTTAGATATTAATCCCCTTGAAAGTTCTTTGATAAATATTTCAGTCAAAAGGCTATGAAGGTCATCATTCTTTTTGATTTCTTGTTTATAATAACTCCTTATTTTTATATACCTAAAAAAGTCCTGTTTCTCTAAGCCAAAGGATTCTTTCAACTCATTCTTTTACTCAAAGCTCTTCAGATGATTCTCCTTTACAATCTGGTAATAGACCTTTATACCTTTTGTTGTCCAGACTTTAAGTCTCTGCTGTGTCTGTGCTTCACTTTTCCTGTCCAGTATTTTTTTTTTTAATTTCTTACAGCTTGCTGTTTTGTCATTTCCAAGATAGTAATTTTGAAAATGTCCATCCACTCTCATAATATCTTTGTTTGGTAAAGAGCATTTTCTTAATTATTTCCTGTGAGGTCAGAGGATTAATTTCTCCACTCATCTTTTTAATTTCTTGTTGCAATTTAGAACACCCCTTTTTGGCATGTTTCTACCAACAATTTTCATTTTTCTTGCATATTATTTCGCTTTTTCTTCCTTTGTTTCTTTTTGATGGGTCTAAAATCTACACAAACCCTCATACAAACAGGCAGGAAAAAGACAAGAGAGATTAAATTGTTTCCCCGAAGGAGAGAGAAAAGCTTCAGTTATACTCGTGCCCAGTCTGCTCCTTGCGCCCTGAAGTCTCCTGCCGGCCTCCCCACTTTATTAAGAAAAGGGACGCCCTGGTTATATGATTAACTGCCGCCTCTAAAGGGTGGGGGGAACAGATTGCGGCAGTGGACAGATAAATAACCTTTTAACTCTGTTGAACTTTGTTTGAACTTTAGGTTGCCAGCAAGTCGTCTTGAGCTGAATTTCCTGTTTATCTTACTGGTCATCAATTCCAAAGTCTGACAGGCTGCTGGATTATCTCAGCAGTTTCTCCAAAACAGTCTCACAAACAGTTTATTAAAACTGTTTAATTAAAGTAATACAAAACTAATGAATGTATAATGTATACACCGCATGTCTTCAGCCATTTTAAAACGGCTCCTAAACCTAAAGGGAAGAGGAGTAGGGGCAGCAGATCGCCGTCACCTCTGGGCCCACTGTAAAAGAGTGAGTTTCCTCTGCTGCGCCCACCACCACCTGCCGCTCCAGCTCCATCCAGAGGCTCCGTGACTGCCTCCCTGCAAATGTGGGGCCAAACTGCTCGTTGTGAGTCAGGGGGCTCTGCCGCGCCCTCCCAGCGCAGACCTCGAACACTTGTCGTGAGCTGGGAGGATCCACCGCGTCTTCCCACCGCATGTCAGGCCCGACTGTGCTGCGTGAGCTGGGAGGCTCTGCACCATTGCAGCGTCTTCAGCAGCACCTCAGGGGTCCCAAGGGGAAGCACTGCTGTGGCAGATGCACTCATCATGGACATTTGGACTGGTGTGTCTTTCTGTAGAAGTCAAATAATGCTGTTTTGGAGACGTGAATTTCAGAATAGAATGTGCTCCGTATTTGCTATTTATTTATTACTCTAAATGATGATTGTTATTTTAAAAATGTATTTAATATGGTTTAAAATATAGTTATACACAAAAAACATTCATAGATTACTCAATTAGAAAATACTTGATAGCTGCAGCCCTAGATTCTTTTTCCCACAGACGAGGTTACACAGACACAGTGTTCACACACTCTGTTATAGATTCTTCCTGTTCAGGAGGATAGGAAGATCTTCAAACAGCTGTGTGTCTTTGGACGTAAGCTGCACTGAATCAGGGCTGGTTCAGGTCTACAGGGACTGGGTTTAGTCCAGGTTCAATCTACACCGGATTAAGTCCTGAACAAATGGACTGAGCATTAACACACCCATCATACTTAAACTGCTGCTGAGTCATCTTACAGTTACAGCAAAGGGGAACCATCTGGGACTTCTAGGCCTAAACATTTAGAAGGCCCAATATTTCAGCATTTAAATCGAGGGTGTCAAACTCATTTTGGGCCGCAGGCCAAATTTCGACGCTCAGGCTGGGTCGCGGGCCAAACTTAATGTAAAAAATTCAACAATAAAAACTATAAGAAATAAATAGCTTTACATAGCCTAGTAATAGTTATATGTGGACACTGTTGCAAAGATCTGCCAGTCCATATTCATGCATCAGCAGCAGGAACAGGAATATTCATGAGGGGTCAAAGTAAGAAAAAGTAACTGAGCAATATTTGAGGTAAAATCTCAATCATTGAAAGTAAATGTGTTAAGAATGCTGTTGTGAATGGTTCGACCTGGTTCATTTTGATGTCCTAATCATGCAATTGTCATCAATTTAATATTTTTTATCATTTAATATTACATTTTCATCATTCAACGGTCGCGTCTCAACCATTCATCTCATCAGAGCTTTCGTGTTTTCACCTGGTGAATTTTTGCTACTTCCGCTAAACCGGATTACGACAGTGGTAGAAATACGACGTCTTCCTTTTGTAGTCTAAAAGTCCGAGCGAGTTCGCGGCAACGCTTCTGGGCGATACGCTTCAGTAAACGCAACTTTATGGAAAACTTTGAAGCGGACTCTGGTTGGTAAGTGTCTGAACAATTCTAAGTAATGCATTATTTGTAGATCGAATTCCAGTTTGAAATAAATGTTGCGTGTAGGCTTTGAGCTAATGGCTAATGCTAGCCTCAGTTTTTTGTAATAAAAGTAAATGACAATCTTTTGTACTAAACAGAATACAGTCCCTCGTGGTTATATCGATTAACAGGCCTGTAGGGCCATAGTGTGGTATTTCTTTCACCTGATCGTGAAAGTTAATGAATATAGTCTACAATGACGTAAGGCTGTAAACACAACAGAAAAGACTCTGTAATGTCTCTACAGCGCGTGTCTCTACAGATAAGTGGGCTCTTCTTAGCATTGTTGACAATGGGCTGGTCGGCGGTCTGTCGTGAGATGTTTGTGTCCATGCAGTCTGGATCACCTTCATCATAAGCTCCACAGCCCTGTGAGACTAGTTCACTGTAAGAACACAGCTCCACCTCCTCAACAGGACATTAACTAAGCCAAAGTGTGATTTTTAAGTTCTTAATTCTTGGTAAAGTATGTTGATATAAGTATTGGTTATTGTAATTAATGCTGGAAAAGCAGAACGTTATTTTACATTCACATACAAGTCACATTATGTGTCTCAACTGTCTTTCTGTGGCAGAACAACAGTATGCCCTCAGGTATTTAAATCACAATTATCATTTGATAATTTGGCTTTTCAGATTCTTTTTGTTTTACTATTTGGTGGCATCTGAGCAATTTAATTGCATTACATTTCAGAGCTGCTGGTTACAAAAAAAGTATAATAAGTAAAACAATCAAAAGCACGAACCAAAACGTATGATTAATTTGATGTATAACATATTATTCATGTATCATTTTGAAAATTGTATGTAGAGTTGGAGTGGATTCACTCTGTCACTGCAGCCAACAGATCAGTGTGTGGATGCAGAACAACTTTCTCCAGCTGAACTCAGACAAGACTGAAATCATCGTCTTTGGCCCACAGAAACAAAGAAAAAGTGTTAACAGTCACCTCCAGAGTCTCGCTCTGAAACCTACAAATCAAGTTAGAAATCTGGGGGTAATAATGGACTCAGATTTGAATTTTAACAGCCACGTCAGATCAATCACATCAGCAGCAACTAAAAAACATTGCCAAAATCAAAAGTATAGTGTCTAAACCAGACCTGGAGAGACGTATCCATGCGTTTGTCTCTAGTAGATTAGACTACTGTAACGGCCTGCTCACTGGCCTCTCCAAACGAGCTGTAAAACAGCTGCAGTACATCCAGAACGCTGCTGCTCGGGTCCTGACCAGAACCAGGAAGTACGATCACATTAGTCCTGTGCTCAGGTCTCTGCACTGGCTCCCTGTGGCTCAGAGAATAGACTTCAAAGCAGCTCTGCTTGTATACAAGTCTCTTCATGGCCTAGCACCAAAGTACATCTTGGACATTTTAGTGCCATATGAACCATCTCGGACTCTGAGGACCTCAGGGACCGGCCTCCTGCTGCCCAGAGTCAGGACTAAACATGGGGAATCTGCATTTCAGTTTTATGCAGCTAAAATCTGGAACAGTCTTCCTGAGGATGTGAGACAGGCTGGCAGTCTTCCAATCTAAGCTAAAAACTGTTTTGTTTGGCTGTGCATTTGACTGAAATGCTTTTCTTTGCACTCTTCTCTTTTATGTCTTGAACTATTTGACGGATAGCCTGAAAATGGCACTTTTAAAGATTTTGTGATTTCTGTCAGGTCTTTGTGATTTTAATGCATTTTTTCCTGTTGTGTGAAGCACTTTGAATTGCCTTGTGTACGAATTGTGCTCTACAAATAAACTTGCCTTGCCTTGCCTAGAGTTGTAGTCTTGGCATTTAATAAGCAGCTAAGTTTCTCTTTGGTAACAATCGGAAGTGTTGGGTTAGTTCTGTGTAACTGTGATCTAAACGTCGTCTTCTGTTGTAGTTCATCTAATAATAGCTTCTTGATATTTACTTTGAATTTCAACCAGGACCAAGAGGCTGTGGCTCTGAGTGGATCTATAAGATCTACTTTAAGAAGTTGGTTTCTTCTCTTCATCACAGATTCTGCGGCGCTTTGACAGTTTTGGACATTGAGGGAACTTTTAAATTTGTTTTAAATTTTTAAACTTTTAAAGATTTAGTCAACAACAACCATTTAGCCTCATTTAACCCCTATCGTTGATTCAACTGCTGAGAGAGCAGGGCATAGAACTCTACACAAAGGGTGTGATCCTGCCAAGCAAATTGAGGGTGTGGTGTGGTGCATTCTGGGACTAACCAGAATCGTAACTAATAAACTTCAAAACATTTGCACTGAAACACGGGTAACATGCCCAAGACATTTCCTGGAGTCACTATCTCCATATGGGCAAGATAATCCTTATAAAACAACCTTCATGGGCATAAATAACCCAAATTATAATGAATACAGTCAAATTAGGGCAGTCCGTGTGTCTTCAGTAGACTGTCTGTCAACATCACACACAAGGTGCCATTTTGAAAGCCACAGTTAACACCATATATGGACTGGCACCCTCCTAATCCAGCCTCTTTACACCAGCATAAAGGTCCTGGAGGAGCAGGAGCCTGACCTGGAACTGCCCCATAGCCAAGGCTTCCATTGAGCGGGGGCAAAATATGGCCTGGTATAAAAAAGGAACTACAATCACAACTGAGCCCGAGTAGCCTGCACCTGCAAACTGAGGACACTTAGTCATAGCTTTGCTCCGTTTTAAGTGTAAGGCCTTTATAAATGTCACCTTAGGTTTCTTTTGCAGAGCCATGCAATGTAACCATGTATTTTTTGTGTAATAAAGAAGCATTACATTTGTTTTGTTTAAAATCAGTGTTGGATATGAACTTCACATCTGGGGAAACAGATTGTTTATGGAATCTTAAAAGAAAATCCTTCATACCATTTTTATATTTGAAATATTTCCTTATTATCTGTGTCCCCAGTTATGAAGTAAACATGTTCAAATCCAATTGTAATTTTGCTAATAACAAATAGAAATGTGTAATACGGGCAGCAGTAGCTGCAGCTTGGATGAGCCATCCACTCTCTTCAGAGATGAAAAGGTCTCCAAATGAACTCAGCACTCCAGCAATGGTGGATGCATGTCAGTAATGGTGAGGTATTTGTGATTGGATTATGATTTGTGTTTTCTGCTTACATTAATAATACAACATTTTACCAAATGTAAAGTGAACCTGAACCTAGAGGGCGAAATGCAAGCTGAGGACCAGACGGCAACAGCATCCACACACAAAGCAAGCGCGTTAGAGCCACATTGATCCTTGTGGTCTTTCTGACAGCCATGGACTGGAATGGATGTTCTAAAGTTGCTCTTTGGGAGTGGACGTGTTTAAATTCTCCATGCCTGGCTCTACAGGGGTGCAAAATGGTACATTGGAGCAACATTTCTTAAACATGTGTACCCTCAATTGATGTTGAATACTTTTTACAACCCTTTTAAACTCTGATTTGAAGGTTGAAAGGTTTGCCTCATCAGAATCAGAATCAGAATCAGAAAGGGGTTTATTGCCATTGTCAATGAACAAACTTCACAGACATAGGAACTTGTCTCGGCATGAAGGTGCAACACAAAACACTGAGCAATGTCTCGCATGAAGGTGCAACACAAAACACTGAGCAATAATAAAAACAACATATATTCAGTCAAACAAAAGGGCATGCATTTTTAAGGGACAATTTAAAATTACATATAGTATAAAATTAAAATAAAAAATAAATAAAAATAAAAATAGGCATTGCTATGTACACAAGTTTACAGTTAAGTTTAAAGTTGTAGTGCAGAAAGTGACAGGTGCAGTGAGTGATGAATAGTGTAGTTAAAGTGGCAGGTGTTTTGAAGTGTTCATGAGTCCAACGGCAGAGGGAAAGAAAACTATTTCTTGTGGCGCGGGAGGCCACAAGGTCTCCTGCCTGAGGGGAGTGGTTCAAATAGTCCATGTCCAGGGTGAGAAGGGTCAGCTGTGATCCGACCTGCTCGTCCCAGAGCCCTGGAGACGTACAGGTCCTGCAGAGATGGAAGTCTGGAGTCGATCACCTTCTCAGCAGAACGCACAATGCCGCTGTAGTCTCTGTTTGTCCCTGGCTGTGGCTCCAGCGTACCACACGGTGATGGAGGAGGTGAGGATGGACTCAATGATGGCCGTGTAAAACTGCACCATCATCTGCACTGGCAGCTTGGCTTTCCTCAGCTGCCGCAGAAAGTACATCCTCTGCTGGGCCTTCTTGATGAGGGAGCTGATGGTGGGCTCCCACTTGAGGTCCTGGGTGATGGTGGTGCCCATGAAGCGGAAGGAGTCCACGGTGGTGATGGGGGAGTCTGTCATGACGAGGGGGGGCTGGGGGGTTGGGGGGCTGTGACTTTCCTGAAGTCCACGATCATCTCCATTGTCTTCTGGGTGTTGAACTCCAGGTTGTTGCCGCTGCACCAGGACACCAGCCGGTCCACCTCCCTTCTGTAGACAGACTCATCCCCGTCCCGAGATGAGCCCGATGAGAGTGGTGTCATCCGCAAACTTGATGAGTTTTACGGAGTCGTGGCTGGAGGTGCAGCAGTTTGTGTACAGGGAGAAGAGCAGAGGAGAAAGTACACAGCCCTGTGGAGCTCCTGTGCTGATAGTTCGAGTGTCTGAGACACAGCATAAGTAGCTGCTGAGCACCTGTTGTCCCTAGGAAGGAAGGACAATGTTACAAAAAAGACAATATAGGATAATACTTCGATGTCAGTATAATATGCATTTAAAATGTATTTTCGATTTGGTTCACGATCAAGGAAAATGTACTGAAACACATTGTGTCACTTGTTTCCTTCAGTAGGTAGGTAGTCTGCTGCTCACAGCGCAGCTTTATACCTTGTATAGGCTGCAGCCATGCAGCCAGTGATACATTAAAAAAAACAAGAGAAAACAGCACTCCACTAAAGCGGTCACAAACCATTGGCTCTGCACAGGCACTGACGCCTGCAGCCACTCCTTAAGCTCCTTCACCGAGCATGTATATTTGTTGTACTGTACGAGAGCAAATAGAATTTTTGTTCCCCCAGGGAACAAAAATTTACCTTTAGCCAATGTTACTAATTTGTCCATTTAGGGGTACTGCGCCAGCGACAAGCTCTTTGTATTTTTAGAATCAGAATCAGAATCAGAAAGAGTTTATTGCCATTGTCAATGAACAAAATTCAAAAACGTAGGAACTTGTCTCGGCATGAAGGTGCAACATAAAACACTGAGCAATAATAAAACAACATATATTCAATCAAAAAAGGGCATGCATGGACAGGTTTTTACTCCACCCTTTTAAAGTGGCTTACCACACGAATCACAAGAAGTTACACATTTTCAGAAACGTCCCCATTTTTTCAACTGCATAAAATTGGTGAGTAATATGTTCATATGGGTTATCTTCCCTTGGCTGTGTAATCTCATCGTTCAAGTCATAGCCCTTGTCGTTTTCTGTGTCCACCCTTGTTCCCTGACAAAGATCCACACGGTCTTTGATAGAAACTGGTGTGTTGCTGTTGAGGGCAGTGTCCGAGTCTAGATCTCCCTAGATCTCGAAGTCCAGATCTTGCAGTCCAGATCTCCCAGTCGAACGGTGGGTTGGGACATTAGTCACCAAACTGAACCAAGAGAAAAAAAAAACCATGTTAAAACCAAAGCCACAACACATCTTTGCACGAGTACAATTACTAAACTTATTACAAAGCGTATTTGAGTATCTTAAGGGGATAGGAAGTTTTACAAGTAGATCCTTTAACATTAATGGCATATTGAACCCAATCAAACAATACATTTTTTTTTTTAATGAGAAAAGAAAGAATAGATATAATATCTTTACAAGAGACCCATTTGAACAACATTGAACATAAAAAACTAACAACATTTTGTTATACAATTTTTTACTATTCATCAAATATAGGCAAATTACAGCAGGTGAGTTGCAGTTTTGATTTCAAGCTGAATAGCTTTTGAACACAGTTTTGAATGTATAGACAAGGAGGACAGATATGTACTGGTTAAAGGAACTATTAATGGACAGGTTTTTACTCCACCCTTGAGTGATATCACCTTCTATACTGATTGTCGAAAAAGATTCAGTTGTAGTCATCTGGACTCTGTTTTAGAAAAAACAAAACGTTTCAACTCTCATCCAAGAGTCATTCTCAATCAGAGAAACAAGTCTGAGAACTCTTGTTTATATCCTACTCTGTGAGAGCCCTGCCCACAGGGCGGGACCTCCTGCTAATGGCCCATTGAAACTGGGATGGGCCTATTGTTCTATTGTTCCCTTCTATACTGATGTTATGGACCTGATTGTAAACCACTCTGAGGGAACCCTAATCTGTGGCGGAACTTTCGCATCCAATCCACATTAGACGTGTGTCAAACTCAGGAGGCACTGGAACATAGGTGTCAAACTCTGGCCCGTGGGCCAAATTTGGCCCGCAATGTAATTATATTTGGCCCGAGAGGCTAGATACCAAATGACTACTAGAGCTTGGCGCGCCGGTATTTATACAGCGCATTCATTCATCGTTACTACTACAAATCCCATTATATATTGTATAGTAATAAGTGTTGCCTTGTTCCATATTCAATGTTAAAGCAAATCTTGTTTGGGTCAATATTAAAAGTTTCATTTGTTCAATACTGGCCCGCGACTTTGTTCAAGTTTTACATTTTGGCCCACTGTGGATTTGAGTTTGACACCCCTGCGCTGGAGGAACAATAAATAAGAAGTTCGGTAAATGAATGAGGAATATAGGACTGATTGACATCTGGAGGGAGATGAAGCCTAATGTATGACAATATACACATTTTTCTAATCCACATGCAATCTATTGCAGAATAGACTATTTCTTTCTCTTCAATAAAGATCGATCAAAAATCACTGAGGCAGATACAGGCACAATATACTTAAGTGACCATGCTCCTATCCACATTATTATAGACTTGGAGGAAAGATGAAAAAACACACTATGGAGGTTCAACACCAACCTGCTTAATGAAGCCGTTTTGAGAGGAAAAATTATACCCATAACCTCGGCAAAAAAGAAAAAAGGGAGAAAAAGCTAAATGATCTACAAGGACACCCCCCACACGTCACCTCGCTGGGGGGGAAAGAGCCAGAGTTTGTGCGGGAGGTTGAGCGGTACCGACTAGATATAGTCGGCCTCTCCTCAACGCACAGTTTGGGTTCTCTCCTCGAGAGGTGCAAGCTCAGGAACAGATTGAACCAGATGTGAAGACACAGACACAGGCAAATCAGCTCACACAGAGTAATCAAGGACAGAGGGGACAGTTCAAATGTGTTTTCTATTTGTTAAGCTTCAAATTGCTGTTTTTTTACAATCCAGTTCACTGAGAAATTAGTCTCATTAGACTCGCAGCGCAGCGGACCACGGGTGCACCGCAAGACAACCGGATCACATCACTACTGCGTTTATTTCTGTAGAAATATCTCATGTTACAACGTGGGTATTTTATTGACAGGTATAAGTACATTTTATTTTTTCTTTGTAAATTTCATTGGCGCAGCTTTCATTCAGGAGCACTGTATAGCCCGAAAAGTACGGTAACTACTCCATAAAAATACTGTACAAATCTATTGACTGCTGTAACTTTACAATCAGAAAAATAATTGTGTCTCAACTACTACTTCCCATCCTAGATTATGCAGATTCATCCTTCGCTGCCGCGACACACCACTGTGCCATGTACTACAACCTGTCCTGGTCTACACTACCTGCAAGAAGACACACACACTGGCTACAATTCATCTTTGAATGCACTTCCCTTAGTTACCCTGTATATTTAAAACATTATTTAATCCTGTTTAGCTCCTCCTACAATTTTCACCATACCAATCACATCTTCTTTCACACCCTCAGAATAAAAAAAAAGGAATGGGTGAACATGCATTTCAATATAAAGCTCTGACTGACTGGAACCTCCTACCAATCTCCATCCGCTCCCTGACCTCCTTCCCACTGTTTAAGGATCCTGTTCTAGTGTGGCCCTGTGCCTAATTGTAAAAATCATATGAAATAACAAAAATCTGTACTAGTGTACCACTGGGCTATAAAATCTAGTTTGTTTGTCATTTCTCATTCATCCTGGATTTGTCAAAATGAGTCCAATGTTTTCACAGCAAATGCATATCAATATTTTGTCTCATGGTCATCTCCATCCTCTGCCCCACGCCATCGTCACACCTGCCCACAAACACCTCATCTGCCTCCATTTGGCCAAATCCATTCCACCAAGGCAGCCTGCATAATAGTCTATTTACCAGCGCATTACCATTATGTGAGCTTGTAAGCCGCGGATAAAAACAATACAATGCTTCAGGGCCGGGAGGGGGAAGCAGGAAGCTCTTCTGGCCCACACCAACGCTAATTAGACACCACTGCTTTTTGACGCTAAATTGATTTTTAATTGTTGAGCCGCTGCATTCATCCAGGTGGCAGAGACGACCGTGTGTTCTCGGCGTGCCTGTCTGCCGAGCTTAAGTGCAGTGAGCTGCTTGCCATGGTTAACGGCAATTTCCCGAAACAGAGCGATTGGTGGGCATTACGGGCGGATGGGAGAGGGAAGCCAGTGCACGAGCCTCAGAATTGGACCATAATTGTCAGTAATGCTTTTCTACTTTAGTCATTTGGGAGCATGGAGCCAGCCAAACAGCTAGCCCCGGTGACTTCCATTTGGGTTGATTTCGGCTTGTGTGGATTAGGGTGTGGTGGTGTGCCGAGGTGGTCCAGGCAGCTAATGCACTGAAAAAGCAGTTTGTTGGTGGTTCTGATCAGGTTTGGTTTAGTGAGGCCTGGAGGACTAAACTGCTGGAGAAGGCTGTGTGATTGTAGTGTATTTGAGTGACACATTTCGAGGTGGAAAGAGACTAAAGAGAAAGCTCAACACAAAAAGTCAAAGTAGATTGTAGCAGTAATATTTGTGGAAAATTGTGGTAGAAAATAGGTGGTATTAACTTTGTCTTTGACTAGGTTTCAACATGGAAACACTCAAATTGCCTGAACTTTATAAATGTATGCCTTCATAACGGCTGTTTTAGTCCTTCCGGTGTGTTCTAGTGTTGTTATAAACGCAAAAAAGGATCTATACACAACACAAATTTCATTTTTATCAAAAGAAAACATGAAATAAAAATGTTAGGATTATGCAATGCAAATTTCAACAAAAATGTCTCCTACCACCTGTTTGCTGACGATATTCAGCAATGCAGACAAAACAGATTATTACCCCTGATGACGCCATTCCAGGGATAAACCAGTATCTGGGTGATCTAGGCCAGTCTGCTAAACCAAGTCTTAGAAACTTGGGTGTTATCTTTGACAAAGACATGTCTTTCGAGCACCACTCTAAGCAGTTCACTAGGAACTGAATGATCTGGAACTCATTATTCATGCTTTTGTCTCTTCACGTTTAGACTATTGTAATTTTTCTTGTCTAAACAAGAAAGAGCTCTCTCGTCTGAAACTGGTCCAGAACTCTGCAGGAAGGATCTTGACCCGCACAAATAGAAGGGCCCACATTTCACCCATTCTCAAAGCACTTCACTGGCTGCTGGTCTCCTCCCGAATACAGTTAAAATTTTAGTGCTGACTTTCAGAGCCTTTCATGGTCAGGGCCCTTTGTACTTCAGCGATCTGATCAAACCTTACACTCCTCTTCGCTCACTGAGGCCTTTGGATCAGAAACTGCTGTTGGTTCCTCGCACTCGCTTTCGGACCAGAGGAGACTGATCCTTCCAGATCCTTCCGTTGCGCCCGGACTCTGGAATGATCTTCTTCTCCCCCTGCGGTCACTGGATTCTGTTGTTGCTTTTAAGGGTCGGATCAAAACCTTTTTATTCAGTCAGGCATTTTAATTACAGTTGCTTTCGGGACTGATTTTACTGTATATTGTTGTATGTGTATTGCTCACTGTAAGTTTTGTGTTTTATCATTTTATTCTGTGTTTTTGTGAATCACTTTATGACTTCTGTCTGTGAAAAGGGCTATACAAATAAAATGTACTTACTTACTTACTTACTTGTAAATAATAGTACTCTCTTTATATGTGAACTATGTAACCTTTCTGGTACCTGCTTGTCTCCATGGAAATGTTAGTATTTTTGCATGTTATGTTCCACGGTGTGGTTTGAATATGTCCATCTTGTGTTCAGTTCATTCAGGTTCATTATTTTGAACATTATAATGACATTTTTTTTCAGTGTTCCGCTACGGAGGTATAGAATATTGAAATTTTAATTGTGTGTGTTGTTGTTTTTTTAACAAATAACTGCTTGGTTTTTATTTTTATTTGTAGTCAATTCTAATCATAACCATCATAATTCTTGTCTTCAGAATGTGTAGTAATGTTTAAATTACTATTTGCCAATATGGACATAATATATTTATTTAAGGACTGATTTATTCATCCACTTGGAACTTTATAGATTTCTATTTGATATTTTTGTTGCAGGATTACTATGTTCCTTCAGAATAATGGTCCAATGCCTGGATACAAATTAAATGTACAAAAATGTTTTTTTTCGGGCAACCCCCTTTGACCTTTAGCTAGAGCTATCCATTTAAACGGTAAAAGTAAACTCTTATATACAGTATTTAGTTGTAGTCCTCTATAAAAAGATATAAACAATCTTGAAAAAAAATTATACAACTCTTTTCTCTAATACAAAAAAAAGACCTCGACCAATGCACTCTGATCCTATACTAAGGTCTAAGTCAAAGGATTGGAGCTATAAAAATTAATTTTTTGCCCAAATTTCTCAATCTATTCCAGACTCTTCCAATCTCACCCCCAACCGACTGTTCGATGAATAGAATAAATCAATCGCCTCCTATCTTTTTTCGCTTCTCCCAACCATAGCCATCTTTGAGTTGGCAAATGAACTCCAAACCAACCACATGCACTCAAAGGAGCAGCCTGTGGCCCCAGTTCCTGTCCCTTTTGAACCATCAACAGTGCCAGGTTCGCCAGAACTCCTCCAAAAACCACTCCATGTGTGCGCTGTCTAAGTGTTGTCATTAGATGTAATTATGTTCGTACATTTGGTCTAACCCCCTATTGAGTTTTTCAGTAGACTTTTATGGATGGGCAAGCAGACTTGGGGTGTTCATCAATATTTAATGGTAACATTTGCATGCAAAAGTAGTTAAAAAAACATGCATGCAAAAGTCAGTCTAGATCCCTAGTCTCCCGCGTGAAGAGCGACAGCCTACTCCATATGAACGGTTCTTCATCGGCCTCGAAGAATTGGTTCTCCTCCTGAGTGGGTCTTGCTCCACCGTGTATCTGCAAATTGAGGCGCGTCCGCCTGTCCGTCCGAGGGAGTCGGATCTCTCCTTCACTGTGGAACTTCCCAAAGAGGTTTGGTAGTTTTCCTGGCCGAGAAGGAGGGTCTAAGGACAGGGGAGCTTGGACATCTGTCTAAGGACACAGGACGCTGGGACAAGTCCCTATGAACATTGTTTATTTTGTTTTCCACTGTAGCCCCTCGAGGCAACTACTGATTTTGGGCGTTACAAAAATAAATTGAATTGAATTGAACTATCCTACTGATCTAAACTATCTTACTTGTTTCAACTGCTGGATGGTTTGTATAGCCTCACCTCACCAATTAATTCATTACATAAACTAGCACTATGTTATTAAAATATTGCCTGTATTTCTAACTAGCATCTAATCATTAGAAACGTGAATAGGGCCTTAGCTACAAACAAAGACTTGTCTCTAAAAGACATGCTCAGATTTAGGGCAAAACCTTCAAACATCCATGATTCCCACACAGGTTTATTGAGCGTGGCTTGAGCATAGATCCATGTGTTTGAGGCTGTGTGGTCCTCAGAGCGCATTTTAGAGAGCCGAGCATGAACGGACCTCTGAACACGGCCACAGACTGAAAAGGGGCAGGAGAAGAACAACCAAGCTCAACGGCCTGTAAGGCCACTAAAAGACACTGCAGCTTGAGGGGAGAACAGGCTTATTTGGATATATTTCTGAACAATTTAACTGTAGTTGTGACGCATGGTAATTTTAGATTTTATTGGTCAATCATCTTGCTTGCCCTGACCGCACACCACTGGAGTTTTTCAATGATTATTTAGGTATATCCTTTAGCTATTAGCCTAATCTAATTATAATTACTTTTAGCTCACTGCTAAATCGTTATATATTTTATACCTATTACAAATATGTTCTTTTTGTTGACTAAAATTGTATTCCAAATGTATCCTGAATCCTGAATGAATGATATAAATGAATATTTATGCAAATGTAGATATGCAGCTCTTTGTTTCCTAAAATGTAAATATGTTCATTAGATTGTGTCTGTAATTTTGTTGATTACCCCTACATATGATCTATAATTTATTGTAAAATAATTGGCCTAATAATTGGCCTAGCCAGTCTCCAGACCTAAATCCAATTGAAAATCTTTGGAGGGAGCAGGAACTCCATGTTGCTCAGCGACAGCCCCAAAATATCACAGATCTAGAGAAGATCTGTGTGGAGGAGTGGGCCAAAATCTCTGCTACAGTGTGTGAAAACCTTGTCAAGAACTACAAGAAACATGTCCTCTGTAATAGTACCGTAAACAAAGGCTTCAGTTGCAAATATTAACACTGATCTTCTAAGGTGTTCAAAATAATCTTATTTCAGCAATTACATACAAATACATTATCTATAAATCATACAATGTGATTTCCAGATTTATTTTTTATTATTGTTTATTTCAGATTCTGTCTCTTGCAGTGAATGCACCTACGGGGAACATTTCAAAGCCCCCCATAATGTCTAAGTGGAAGAACTTGCTAAATCGCAGGCTGTTCAAATACTTCTCACTGCATTGGACAGAGATTAACAAGACGCCGCAAACTATTTTCGACACTGGCATTCCACCGAACTTGAGAACCAGGTATTTTAGGCCTCAAAATGCCTGCCATGGATACAATAAATGGATACCTTTGGAAAAATACTTTGGGCTGCAGGAAAAAAGGCCATCACAAAGAAATGGATGAAACAAACCACACCAACGCCCAAAGACTGGACTGACATAGGAACAGACATTAGACAAATGGAAAAAATGACATTCAGACTTAATATGAAAACAATTTGACTAAATGGGACTCTTTTTGGATGTTCTTGTTTTTTCCCTATCTCCTTCGCTTCTTCTCTCTCTGTCGAATTCTCTGTTCTTTTTTGTTCAATTTCTATACTTTTTGTAAACATTTAAAAAATAAAAATAAATAAACCCTCCTAAAAAAAAAAACAATAATTGTATGTACTAGTTTTAGCCTTCACCAAGCATTTTTACCAAATAGTATATAGTATTTTACCTTGCCTGAGATAGTCTTACCCTATTGGATGGAAGGTAACAACTGTGTGGGACAGCTTAAGGGGGACAGTGGGGGGGTAGATTTCCCTTGCTCAGCTAAAACCTGCCCGGCTCTACTTAAATTGTTGTTAGACTTCAAACATGCTCTAGAGTATCTTTATTTGGGTCACCGTCTTATGTTTTAGAACTACTTTTCCACAGGACTACCTGAGTTTTGTCTCCATCCCAGCAGATGGAATTACACACAGATAAACTTTGATCCATGATTTCAGTGCATTTCAAACTGGCCACTCACTTCTGGGTCTCAGCAAGCAGTTGTACTAATCGTGATTAGATGGAAAAAATTCACAGAACGAGTCTGGCAATGATTTATGAAAATGAAAAAAAGATTCTTGGAGCCACATCACAGACGAGAAAACGTCAGTTATCGAGGAGATTGGCGGTCGGAAGGGGAGAAAATGTTCTAACTAGGATTCATCAAAATAGCGCAAATGAACCTAAATGTACTCCAGGTATGCTTTTGATGACGGAACAATGTTATGTTAATGTTATGTCAATTTAGCATGATATGTCCTTTAAGCAACTCTGTCATCCTTCTTATTCAAGCTCTATCTAACAACAACACTAGTAAAATAATAGATTACATGTTCTTTTAACAAATGAATAACGTTAAACTTAAAGCCATTCTGTTGATAGACTTACAGTCTGTTTTTTACCATTTTCAGTGGATAATGAAAAAGGCTTACATTGATAAGGCAACGCATATTTAAACAGCCAGGTCAAATCATTCCTGGTAAAACGAGCCAAAATTTACCACCAGCCACATCCCCACCCCCTTCCTCCCACTCCCCTCCTCCAGAGGAAGAGCAGGCGGGCTTTATTTTGAAAAATCAATCAGACAGACAAACTGTTCTGAAATGGCACAGAGATAATGTGATAGTGTGGCGCGGTAGCGGTGACCTTTAAGCGCGGCACAAGTTACATCCTGCCCTCCAAATCCTAACCTTTGTGGAGCCATTACTGCAGACTCCATCTGCAGCATCTCCTGTTCATATGGAGATATGTGAGTGCGCCAAAACACGGGTGGAACGGAGGCAGGGAATGCATAAATATCGAGCAATTAGCTGTCTCAAAATGCTGATGCCGTTTGTTGTTTGATTAATATATATCTATTTTTTAGAACTGGTGTTTTATTTTTTAACACTGATACAATTCAACAAAACAAAGAGGACATTTGTTTTTGTATAATAAATTGTCCATTTTCCCAGCAACCCCTATAATGTACATTAGTCTCACCATGGTGTGGTATGGTCCTCAGTTGTGAGGTGTAGGTGGATCTTCTAAGAAAATTATAATCAAATAGTCTTTGCATGTTCTGAGCAGCTTCCCTGTCCCTGCTGAAGAAACGCAGAACCCACAGCATGATGCTGCAGCACCATGTTTGACAGCGGGGGTGGTGTGTTCAGAGTCATGGGCTAATATATAAAATAAAAGGTTAAAAAACAGACCCTTGAGGCAGACCGCATTGGATGTTTGATCATGACGAGCTGTATTCATTTATTTGAACAAACTGTCTGCGATTCACTAAGTAACTTTTACCCAGTCGAGCTTTCAAAAAAAAAAAAAAAGTGGTAGAAGGAAGAAAGGTCTGTAGTTAGTGAAGTAATAAAAAAAATTCCAATTTTGACTAACGGTATTGCCTTGGCTCTTCTCATGTTTTGGGGCACAGTGCCCATCTGAAATGAAAGATAAAAAATATATGATAGCGATCTCGTTAATCTTTATGACCTAACCCTGATTTAAACTTGCTGACGCTGTTTGCTCCCCAACATTCTCTTACCAAACTTCTGTGGCCTTCACCAAACAGCTGCATTTATACTGAATTTAGATTACACACAGTTAAACTATTGAATCATTAGGTCAACATTCAATCTTCAAGCAATCATCAGGAAACGTCTGCAACTGGCTGCACTGATATCATCTATAATAATAAGCAATTGTGTGCAACTTTGTGTTGCTTTTTCACAAAGTTTAAGTTTGTTGTCGTGGTGTGACAAAATGTGGAAAAGTTCCAGGGGTATGAATACTTTTACAAGACACTGTGTATGTATGACTGAACCTGCTTTTGGCAACTCGAACCCAGCCTCGATTTGTAAATCAGTAGGAAAACTTTTGGACTAATTTGGTCATGAGTTGGAGGGAACAGGACCAAACAACTTGAACACTAATTTCTCAGATAGTTTCCACTAAAATCTTTGATCCATAATCCTCAAAAATGGGGGAGAAATGGGAATGAGATATCCCAAACTGGGGAGTAAATTAACCTTGGCTTCTACCCCAATATTTGTCACATTTTTTCACAAATACCTTGCCAAAATTCTCACTTTTCTGCATTGCATTTCCCACATCTATCTCTCCACACAGTTTCCTGCAGGGTTTTACAAACAATGATGCCTTTTTAATCTTTGGTGTGATATGTTTGTCCAACAATACATTTTCCGTCTCTGGGCTGCCGGCTCTGATGTCACTCACATGTGTCTGAGGGGTTTTGGTTTGCCAAAACCACCTTGATTATTTATATTTTGTGATATTCTGAAGTCAATCCCAGTTCCTACATAGAAATCACATTATGTTACACATGCCTTTTGCCTCCATTCTGGAGTGGTGTTAAAGGGACTACATGAATGTGTTGGTTGTTTGTATACAGAAAAAATATATACGTTTCCCAACTGGATGAGGCTGAAACAACTTGTTTATGTAAGCTTATCCAGACAATGAATCGATCAACCAACCATACATACATCTGTCACTATCAAACCGTGTGCTCTGTTGATTATTAGCAGAGGGCAGGCCAGGGCATTTACATGCACACACAAAGACCATTCTGTGTCTGAGCCGTTTTGAAATGCAAAACACCAAAAGTGGAGCGACGGGCAGTGCATTGTTTGTAAATGCTACTGCACATTCAGAGGAAAAAGATCATGAAGAAAAATAAATAATGAGCGTGCACAACGTGCTCTGTTGTGTTACTTTAAATGGCGGTTGGCGAAAAGGTGCATTTACCGCCACCTACTGGAGTTGAACGTCTTCAAAGTATGTGTTTTACGCTGTACTGTAAAAAAGAGAAGAAAAGAAAAAAGGAGAAAGAACGAGAGTGAAAGAGAGTGAAACAGAGAGAGGGAGAGAGATCGTGCACATATGTGAGCATGCACGTGCAATATGGATAATGGGCTGTCCAGGTTGTCCGGGGTAACGCTGGCCAAACAATATTGACACTATTATCTGACTGTAAGATGTGGATGGAGGGAGACTTATTGGCAGTATTGATATAGATTTGGCAGAGTTAGTCCATCATTTGAGTTTATGAACTCGTAGTACATGTACTGTATCGGAGGCAGTGCGTGCGGCTGGGGAAGAATGTCTCAGACACTCGGACTATCAGCACAGGAGCTCCACAGGGCTGTGTACTTTCTCCTCTGCTCTTCTCCCTGTACACAAACTGCTGCACCTCCAGCTCCATGAACTCCGTTCAAAAAAATACTCATCAAGTTTTGCAGACGACACCCAACCTCATCGGCTCATCTCGGCCACCGGGGATGATGTCTGTCTACTAGGAGGGAGGTGGACGGCTGGTGTCCTGGTGCAGAGCTGGACCCTATCTGGTAACAATCTGGAGGTTCAACGCCCAGAAGACAGTGGAGATTGATCGTGGACTTCAGGAAGGCCACAGCCCCCCTCAGCCCCTCATCCCCCCTCATCGATGACAGCGACTCCCCACTGATTTCCATTCACCACCGTGGACTCCTTCCGCTTCCTGGCACCACCATTCACCCATGACCTCAAGTGGGAGCCCTCCATCAGCTCCCTCAAAGAAGTAAGGCCCAGCGATGGAATGTACTTTCCTTGCTGGCTCGATGCTGAGGAAACAAGCTCTGCCCAGCGCAGGATGATTGGTTGCTCTCAGTTCTACAACACGGCATCATGAGTCCATCCTCACCTTCGTCCATCATCAGTGTGTACCCTCGGAGTCCACAGCCTAGGGACAACAGGATACAGCGCATTGTGCGTTCTGCGACATCTTTCCTAGGACGATTTCTATTTCTGCCTTTTGCTTTCGCTGTGTTCATTAAGTGCGTCCGTGCGACCATCTTGGTCGTCAGTTCGCTCGTTCTATCAATTGCTCTCCTATGTCTCTACGCCCCTGTCACCTGATCTTCATATACGTATCTCCGTATTCTGTCCTCCTGTCTCGCTCCGTGAATCCATCTTCCCCCCCCCTGTTTGCCTGGCCTAACCTGATGCCCTCCCGCCCTGTCTGTGTAATGCTAGACCCTGTGACCTGTCTGTTAATTTTTACCTCTGCTGCCCACTCTGATCCCGCGTGATGGCCCCTATGTCTCGTTGTTTCTGTGCCTTTCCAGGATGTGCGTGGTCGTGTGGTAATCGTTAACCCTGACCCTGGCACCCTAGTGCTCAATCGGAATTGGCTCTGGTAGATGTCTCTTCGCCTTGACTAGCCTGTTACGGCATCGATCCTGACTGCCTTCTAGCCGATGCCCTTCACCGGCGCGTGCTCCATGAGCAAGCTTGATCGCTGCAGACTTCCATCTCTGCAGGACCTGTACGTCTCCAGGGCTCTGGGACGAGCAGGTCTGGATCACAGCTGACCCTTCTCACCCTGGACATGGTCTATTTGAACCACTCCCCTCAGGCAGGAGGCTACGGTCCA
This sequence comes from Chaenogobius annularis, assembly GCA_015082035.1. NCBI lineage: Eukaryota > Metazoa > Chordata > Actinopteri > Gobiiformes > Gobiidae > Chaenogobius > Chaenogobius annularis. The sequence goes on along the minus strand of BJKM01000070.1, from coordinate 739,705 downwards.
TCCGGACCAGAACCTCCCCCACAAGAATAGTTTCTTTCCTCTGCCGTGGACTCATGACACTTCAAAACACCTGTCACTTTAACTGCAATATTCAACCACTCACTGCACTGTCACTTTCTGCACTAAACTTGTAAATCTAACTATAACTCTTGTGTACATAGAAATGCCTATTTTATTTTTATTGTATAGTAATTTCTTAAATTGTTTCTTAATGCATGCCCTTTTTTGATTGAATATATGTTGTTTTATTATTGCTCAGTGTTTTATGTTGCACCTTAAGGCCGAGACAAGTTCCTACGTTTTTGAATTTTGTTCATTGACTATGGCAATAAACTCTTTCTGATTCTGATTCTGATTCTGTATCTTTTCACATAAACCAAAATCCTTCTTGTACAAATATAAATGATCTTAGCATACGCTCGTGCATCTGTCACACAAGCGTTTGCATAAGCACTCCAAGAAAATGTCTTGAGAGAGGCTGAATATGTGCTGCCCTCACCACAGATGTGTGCATGAGCAGTAGGACCTCACAACTTCTTTGAACTTCTCCCAACTCCTTTTGAGCACCGCTCTATTGTATCTTTTCATTGTTTTTGGAGGACAATAGAACTACATTCTAGAAGCCAGAAGCCTTCTGTTAGAAGCCGGTTTAATATGGGCTAAGTTACCCTAATAACAAACAAATGTGACCCTTCATCACAACAGAGGCAGAAACGTCCTACCTCCATTGTATGTTTTTTCTGTATGTGTGGTCATATGCTGGTGTCTGCACATTCTGCGCCATTCACAACACTCAACGTGCTTTACAGTGTGTTATTTGTTCACGCCACACTCGGTGGTGGTAAGCTACTATTTTAGCCACAGCTGCCCTAGGACAGACTGACAAAAGCGAGGCTGCCAATTTGCACCAACAGTCCTTCCGACCACCACTCACCACGCACGCACACACCATTTTCATACCAGGCAATGTGGGTGAAGCGTCTTGCCTAAGGACAAAACGACATTTCCTCTAGCCCCCCCACTGTGGCACCTGGCGTACCAGGGGTCTCCCATCCAAGTACTAACGACGAGATCAGGCATTTACAAGCAGGTATGGCACACATATGTGCTCTTCTAGAGAATGATCCATTTTGAAAATCTGAAACTCTTCAATAACTGTTGTCTCATGTATCGGGCGCTAAATGGATCTGCCCCACCACCTCTGGGGTATACATGAAAAAAGGACCTGTAAGACCAGCACGAGATCATCAATGAGGGGGACTGTGAAGTTTTGTAAGCGCACCTTTGCCCAGAACGTGCTCTCTGTGAAGGGGCTGCACCAGCTGGAACACTCAGGGACAGCGCCACCTTTGTTTCATTCAAGAAACAACTTAAGGAATAGTTCATTAATTCTCAAAGATGTGACCACTAGAGGGACACCTGCACATGTTATTCTCCACTAGTTTGAGTATGTGTGCCAGTGAGTGAGTGCGTAAGTGAGTTTGTATGCAAACTATAATGAGCACAGTCATAGGCAGTCAAAGCACTTTCCTATTAGATCCTTTTTGTAATTTCCTTCATACTGTATCATGTCTTGTCAGATTATGTCTGCTGTGCCTGTTTTTACTATGTTGTATGCTTTGTACTGCTGGTCGTTTTATACTTTTTTCTCTATTGTATCTGCTTTAACCCCGTCCACCCGGCTCCTGGTTTAGAGTTAGTGTGACACACTCCAACTCAAACCTTTGGCTCAGAACCTCACTCATTTCAAAGAATTGATATAATAAATATCTTAGTAAAATGTTTTTTGTATGCACACTACATGTACATGCATTTTATACATTTGAATCACATTTATTGATGCATTCATCCTGGTGAAAGAATGCATCAAAATGATATATACATACTTAATCTTTCTATATCTGTATTCATATTCAATATTGCAAATTAAATAAATAATATTTCATTTGGTTTTAAATTTAAATCGTTCAGGTTTTAAGAGCAAGCTCAAGAGCCACCTTTTAGCTTAGCTTTAGATTAATATTTACGATTAAGTTGACTCTTTTTATATGTATTTATGTCCCGTTTTATTAAATTTCTTCCACCAAATTTTTACTGATGCCATTTTATATTCTGGTTCTTAGTGTTTACAGATAGACAGTATTTAGTTCTTATTTGTTTATTTCCATCCCTTATCATCTCCGGTGTGCTTCTTCAGGGAGTTCTCTGCACCGAGAGCGGTGGTCGGCTGTGACTGCTGGGGCTTGGGCCCCTGGTGGAGGTTTGGTGAGTGCCTCATCTCTATCTCTTTCTCAAAGGCAGTGACGACGAGTTTTGGTTAGCAAATTAAAGCTAATTTGTTAATTTGAGCTAGCATGGCTAATTCGGAGCTGCATCCGTTCCCTTGCTACACAGGTCCAGCTACACTTGGACCACTTTGGACACGGTGGCTAACGTCTTTCAAGTTGTATGCGGATGATAAAGGACTGTGATACAACGGATGGATAAGACCACCTGCGGAGGGAGAGAAAGGAGTTTTTTAAAATTATTATAAAAAAATAATAATAAATCCATCTTCTACCAGAGGCCTGGGAGCTTGAGGATTCTTCCTGCACTGCACTTTTGCAGAGATGTCTGATGTTTTTTCCAGGGATGTGCTGTGACCCCACCTCCTGTGTTGTAGCCACTCCTCCAGTTTGGGGGTCACTGCCCCGAGTGCTCCAATGACCACGGGCACCACTTTGGCCTTCACCTTCCACGCCTTCTCCAGCTCTTCTCTGAGCCCTTGGTATTTCTTCAGTTTCTCGTGTTCCTTTTTTCTGATGTTGCCATCACTTGGTGTTGCCACGTCAACCACAAGGGCTTTCCTCTGCTGTTTATCGACCACCACAATGTCTGGTTGGTTTGCCATTACCATTCTGTCAGTCTGTATCTGGAAGTCCCACAGGATCTTGGCTTGGTCATTCTCTATCACCTTTGACCTTTGTTTCCAGTCCATACTCAGCACAGATGTTCCTGTACACTATGCCGGTTATGACGCTCCATGTATGCTTTCCCTGCCAGCATCTTCCACCCTGCAGTTATGTGCTGGATTGTCTCAGGGGCCCCTTTGCACAACCTACACTTTGGGTCTTGTCTGGTGTGGTAGATCTTGGTGCTCAGGTTCTGTTCCTGTGCAGCCATGATGAGTGCCTCTGTGCTGTCCTTCACACCGGCCCGCTCTTGCCATTGGTAGGATTTCTTGATATCAGCCACTTCGGTTATGTTCCGGTGGTACATCCCATGTAGGGGCTTGTCCTCCCATGATGGTCCCTCCTCCAGCACCTCATCCTCTGTTCCCCATATGCCTGAAGACATTCACTGAGCACGTCATCTGTTGGGACCTTGTCCTTGATGTACTTGTGGAGCTTGGATGTTTCACCCTGTGTGTGTGTGCGTGTTGTGAAATATATATATAATATATATATATATATATATATCCCACCAACGACCTCAATCACCCTCCTGGACGTCCCTCAGAACAAGAAACACCTGATAATGTGTGACCTGGGACAAGCTGAGCACTTTCATTCAATGAACAGAACTGCTTCAAACAAATGTACGTAAATAAATAACAAAACATTCTGAAGAAAGACACTGATTACAGCCTCTAACATGAGCACTGAAGGCTCTAGGTCAGGACAACATCAGGACAACAGAAACTGTTTGAGTTTATGTAAAATGGGTTACGTTTTTATTTTGTTATCTTCAAATATGAAATCTAAATAAAGAAAAGGTAGACCTATCCCGTTGCTATCTTCAGTCTGGATGACCCACAGGCATCTGAAGTAGAACGCCTCCGCCCTCCCTCCACAACATGATTTTTTTTTTTTTTTTTTTGGCATTTGTCTTGTTTGGCCCAGGCGTTGTGCTTGTTCTATTATAATGGAGGAGGACTGCAACTCCAGACCCGGAGTCGAGCTCTGGGATCACCTTCTTGAGGAAACTGTCAGCAGTGTCCCCCTCCTTACCCTCAGCGACTGCCGATTGTTTCTGCGGAACCTGGACTCCAAGGATCTTGCGTTTCATATTCTTGTTCTCTGTCTGCAGTGTCACTAGGCGACTTAAAATATTTTAAGTTGCATTGTATCATAATGTAGAAACAGAGCAAAGGAAGAAAACAGCTTTATGTCTGTTTCACCATTTATTTATCTCAACAGACAGAAGGGAAAAGTTCCCACAAGAGCTGTATTATTATTATTTTTGTATTACTACTACTAAAATATACATTTCCTAATCAAATACTACAATACACTGTATTCTGAACACCACCAGGCAAAACAGGAACTCAAAATTAGAATTCTGAACATTGTATTTTTAGTAGGACTATTGTATTCACTTCAACACTGAGCCTAGAAGACAATGCAATGTATATTATATTCTTAAGTTATATGGAGACTATCAAAAAATAAACAACATTCAAGAAGTATAATGAAAATGGTTTCTTTATTTATTTATTTATTTTCATATTTGGATGTTTGCATTGTTTTGTATGATGACATTACTTTGTAATATTTGTTAAATATTTTAGATTCACTCATGGCTTTTATTATTGTTTTTTATTATTGTAACTATTTCTCTTATACATAAATTACCTGCATCCCACATTAATAAAATCATGAATCAAAACTAAAATTGCCAAAATTGTAATTTTGATGAACAAATGAAAAAAAAAAAGACCTTATTCAACCCACACAAGCTACTGTGTTGAAATTTGGGGAAACTCGTACAAAAGTAACTTGGAAGTATTATTTAAGTTGCAAAAAAGGCACTAAGAAAAATCCACTTAGTCAGACATAGAGAACATAAAAATGCACCGGTCAAATCAGATTCTGCGACCTGGTTCAAAACATACCAAATTCTATTCAAATCAAAACGTCAATTTGCTCCCAGAAACCAACCAAAGATTGTTCTGTACTCAAGAACAAAAGTACAGAGGCCAGAGACGTTTAAAAAAAACTGTGGAACCACTCTTAAACGCGTGTCTTTGAAACAATTCCAAAAATCAAATACAAATTTGACCCTGCTGAAATGTGTTGACAATTGAAGGTTTTATGTCCTACTAATCCTCCATTCATTTCGCGTTTTATTGTTTACCTTTGTAACATTTTACTTTGTACGACCATAAGCGATAAACTTTCTTGGTACTTTCCTTCTCCTCATCTATACTTTTGTACGACCTTAAGCAACCCGGCCCGATAAGCGGAAGAAGATGGATGAACTGATATTTAGTTAATAAACTAAAAATAAATAAATAAATAATAAGAATACTCCAATAAGAAGGGTCACATCAGCTTCACTTCCTGTGACATCATCAAGTCTACCTGTGCCAAAAGTTTAAAGAGCAAAGGGCCAACGTCTCAAGTCCATTCCGAGTCTGTATCCCAGAACTGTAGTTCCCAAAGTGGGGTCTGAACCCCCCGGGGATCACGAAGCATGATCTGGGGGTCGAGAGATGATTTCATGTCATTTCAAAACTAATACACCATTAATACATAGATACAGATTGATACATTTTGAGGATTACAACTTGGAACTATTATAGATGTCTATTCGTTTGGCTGTGGGGGTCCTGAGCCGGTTGGATGGTTATTTATGGGGTCCCGGCCTGAAGAGTGCACGAGTACAGAGTCTGCACAGGCTGGAGTAATGGCCCTGGTCTTCTCCCCGTCCACATTCCGGAGCAGCAGAAGGCGCTCACGGCCCTGTGGGGCCGCGGCGCAGCGCGTGGGGGACGCGTCAGAGCGCACAGTTTCCGTCCCGCTGGACACCGCTCCTGCTGCTGCTGCTGCTGCTGCTGCTGCTGAGCGCCTCCTGCCCGGTGCCTGCGATCCGCGGGGCGCACCAGTTACCATGGCCGCACACGGGACCGTCACCCTCGGGTCCAACACCCCCGCGGACCTCTCTGCGCCTGTGCTGGACCTGGACGAGGACGAGGATTTGGAAGTTTTCTCCAAGGTACGCGTCAATAGAAAAGTAACCAAAACGCGCGCGCCTACGTGGACACTTCCAAACTTCTCTTAAGAATACACGATGGAAACACGGGAGGAAAAAGAGCAGTTTAGAGCCGTTTAGAGCCGTTTTGTGGTCGTTATTGATCGTGTTCTCCGGGCACTCCTTCTTTACACTTGTGGAAATGTGGACATGTGACCGCCGAAGTGAAGACTTTGAAGTCGGAAGTGTTCCGTCAGTTCACGGACAGTCTCGATGATTTGAATGTGGAACAAACATGGATCTAGTGTCTTGTGATGGGAAGAAGGGACTCTAAATGTTTAATGTTTTCTCTCAAGTGCATGAACCATTTTGGTACAGTCGATTTTCTGTAAAAGTACAGAAGAAAGAGGAAAAGCTGCTCCTCCAGACCTGTGCTTCCTCATGGCATTCATCCAGTTCGCTTAGATATTATCAATACTCTTAAATTGTTCTTCGTAACTTCCACGTAATAAGGTCTGCCCTAGCCTTTTACTGAAGATTTAAGTTTCGGGTCGGAGGGTCACAGATAATGACTCTTAAAATGCCTCTTCATCAGTGAAAAGGCAGAGGAAAGAGTCCAGTCACTTCCAAACCTCCTGTGAAGTCGCTCCATGCGTTCCCCTTTCTGCTGTGGTGAATAGAAATCCTTGTAATGCTAATAAAATTCTTAACGGAACTAAATGAAGGACTTTGTTATGTCTCAGTCATTGGCTGTGAAGATCAAATGATTGTAAATGAAATAGAATTGGAGTTGTTCTGATTTGCTATGATTCAAATGCATTGAGCGGCCCCATTTACTTTGCCCAATCCCAACAGATGCAGTCGGACCACATTGGTACTGTAGGGCCGTCTGTTCCAAACGTGTGTAAACCGGCAGTGGTTTGCCTGTAATGACCTGTAATGACCTGTAATGACCTGTAATGACCTGTAATGACCTGTAATGACCTGTATGTCACCTGAGTGTCCAGTTTGAGTGGTGGAGATCATCAGTGACCAGCTCCAGACAGCGTTTCTCCCTCTTTATGTCAGACTGGGGGCGGAGCAGTAGAACAGAAATGTACATCGTTTTGATCACATATTCAACTCGAGCGTTGTCGGACCAATCCCAGCTGTTCCGATGCAAGACTGTAGAGTTCATATTTGTAATTTAGCTCGTATTCATTGGTCAGTGTCTTGGGATGTAGTACAGGTATAGTGAGGGAAGTATTTGAGCTTCTCTTGCTTCTCTTGTTGTTCTAAATGAGCAAGAAACGGGCCCCGATCCTCACTCAGAACTGGATGCACTACCTCCCCAGTCCACCATGTCCCCACTCGCCCTTTGCATGTATGTTTACTTTTTCCCACAAATCCAGTCTCTCACGTTTGGCACTGCGATGAGTAGATGACACAAGACACAGATCTTATCGCTGTTCTTCTCTCGTTTTTTTGCATTTCCCTGAGGAGCATCTCTGCCTCTCCTGGTGTTCTGAGCATGTGTGTTTTACCTTCGAAAGTCAAAAGAAGAGTCGCTGGGAAAGAAAACCCATGTGTCAGACCCTCGTCCTGAGCTCCTCACAGATGTGGCTCAACTTTTCTTGCTGTTGATGAACCTCGTATGGGATGTCCGGGGCGCTTGCCTTTGTACTGGAGGCCTCCTTTAACTTTTGCAGCCTTCATGACACATTCCTTTTACACAATCGTTAAAAAAACCTAATTTGTTTTTCATTTGCTGATCCTGTTTTGCCCAGGCAATGTGCTCTTTCTATTGTGATGGGGGGACCACAACTCCAGAGCCTGAAATGAGCTCTGGGATGACTTTCTCCAGGAAAGTGTCAGCGTTGTCTTCCTCCTCTCTTTCTGGTACTCTCACAAGTCTGACTGTTTTCCAATGGCGCCATGGACCGTCAGCTCTGATTATTTGGGTCCTGTAGTCTTCTGTTTGTATTCATCTCTTGTCAAACTGTGCTTTAAAGCTCATTTCTGCAGCTGTGGAGCGAGTCCGTCTGTTTAGCTCGTCACCACAACCTGAAGTCTGTCGGACCATTTCAGCGTTTTGTTTCTTGATTCCGTCTGTGTGCAGTGCTCCAGCTCCGTACAGCAGCAGAAGCAAAGAGAGAAGTAAAGATGGAGATGTAGAAATGATCTGATGCAAAGCAGAGCCGACAGGGAACGAGCTCGGGCCGGATCTTATGAAAGGAGGAAAGTTTCATTCATGTCCGCACATTTGTCCAACTCCTCAGCCCCGTTATTGATCCAGTGGACCATTAAGTCGTGGCCCCAGTGCTGTTATGATGATCGGATATCAGTATTTGCAGAATAGGGGTATAACACCTGTTTCCATAGATTCCTTATGATCCGCTACTTTGATTGGGGCTCAGCTATTGTTCCTCTGTCAACACCAGGTATCAATTTCCTCTGTGTTTTAAGGTCTAACTTTGTCCTCATTATGTGAAGGGTGTCCTTTATTTGATCCTTGTAGTTTTGCAGCTTCCGGTAAAACCACCACACACCAATAAAGCCAGCTCAAGTGCTAAGGCTCTTGGATGCCTTAACATATTTTAACAAAAGGTTCTATTGTCACAGCCTGGTCCTAACTTGGATGACTGCTCTGTGCTGTTTCAGAAAATGTCTCTGGTGGATGGACGATCTCTGCCTACCTCACCAAGCTCCATGACAAACCATCTGGACCTGGAGGACCCTGAAGCGAACCCGGAGGAGAACCCAGAGGAGAGTGAGCGAGACCTGTTCATCACTGTGGACAACCCTGAGAGTCAAGTAACCGCCATCGAGACCTTCATCATGTACAGAGTGCTCACCCGGGTAAGACCACTGTCCTCCAACTCACAGTGTGCCCCTGCTTCGTGATTATTTAGCTACCTTTATCTTTCTATTTGTCATTTGTGTATACCTTGGGCTACTGTGAGTTCAGGGTCTTTTGTTTCAACTCGACCCTGTTCAGTCCCCAGACCCCAATACCTCTTTTTGAACAAAGTCTCTAATGGAATTTTGTGACTGATTTAAAAAGTGTGTGTTTAATTTAATAATCACAAACTGTGTCAAAATATACAAGAACAAACCATCTTCTCAAGCAGCTACATTCTGACCCCAGGGCGTGGCATTTCTGTTCCATGTCCTGCATTTGATTCGCTTCAAATGAAACCCAAGATGAGCTCTATATCTCACACTGTATCTCTGTATCCTCACCTGCTATATCAGAATTCATATTTCTTACCACGTATAGACATTCACATACGTTTGTCCATAGAAAGCCAATGGGACAATTCGATGGAAAAGTTCCAGATTTCATGGATTTGCTTCAGACTTGGCATGTACGAAATATTTACCGAGTGAATGTTCCGTGATCCAGCTGTTTGTTTAGTCAGATTATGCACATATGATGTTTATACTTTTAATATAATGTATAATGTTTTGACAATATGACTTGAATTTGTAAAATATGGTTAATGGAGCATGAATTTAAAGCATCATCAATGTAACTGTTGTAGCCTTATTCAACCACTAGTTATTTGTTGAGACATAATCTTGTATTACTTAGTGGAATGTGCTCTGATATGAATGTATTTTCATTTCATGTGATCCTGTCTCAGGTGTAACACTGTTAAGTAAGTAAAGTACAGTAGGTAATAATGCTGTACAACAGACTGTGATGGTAAAATAGTGCACACACATTATGAAATTTGGTACAAATTATCCTGACATAATGGAGATAGTAATTAAATGGCATTGTTAAGTGTAGTGTTTTTAAAGGGAAAACAATGTAAAAAATAAAAATAAATGCAGAGAATTAAAATAGAAAATGGTTTATTTATTGGTTTCATGAACAAACCGCAGTGTAAAGATTCAAGTTGATGTAATTCCTTGTTTCCATCTAAATAAGATGTTCTTCTGTAGTTTATCACCACTTTGGGCTCTGTCTCTTTTTTCCTCCTTTTTAGCTCGTATGTGCGTGTTTCAGCTCAAAGGTCTGAACTATCTAACTCCACAGCACACAGAACCAGACCTTGGTCCAGACCAAGACCCCCTCACAAGTCTGGACCAAAGGACCAGTAGTTTTGTCACACCTGGACTTTAGACCAAACAGAGAAGTCTACTTTTTGGATGTCGTTTAAATGTGATTCAGCCCTGACCTGACTGGTGTTGTCCTCATTGTGCAGACCACACGAGGGGACTTTGACTCCAGCGAGGTGGAGGTCCGGAGGAGATACCAGGAGTTCTCATGGCTCCGGAGCAGACTGGAGGAGAGCCACCCCACACTCATCATCCCTGTGAGTCGCACCGCTAGAACTGTCCCTGCTGCTGGAATATGTGTCATATAAATGAGCAGGTTCATGTTCCTTAACCCCTTAATGCCTGCTGGCTCTTATTTGCAAAAACTCACTTAGGCAAGGCAAGTTTATTTGTAGAGCACAATTCGTACACAAGGCAATTCAAAGTGCTTCACACAACAGTAAAAAAAATCATTAAAATCACAAAATCTTAATTTAAAAGTGCCATTTTCAGTCTAACCCTCAAATAGTTCAAGACATAAGAGAGAAGAGTGCAAAGAAAATCATTTCAGTCATATGCACAGCCAAACAAAACAGTTTTTAGTTTGGATTTGAACATTGCCAGAGTAGAGGCCTGTCTCACATCCTCAAGAAGACTGTTCCAGATTTTAGCTGCATAAAACTGAAACGCAGATTCTCCATGTTTAGTCCTGACTCTGGGCACCAGCAGGAGGCCGGTCCCTGAGGTCCTCAGAGTCCGAGATGGTTCATATGGCACTAACATGTCCGAGATGTACTTTGGTGCTAGGCCATGGAGAGACTTGTATACAAGCAGAGCTGCTTTGAAGTCTATTCTCTGAGCCACAGGGAGCCAGTGCAGAGACCTGAGCACAGGACTAATGTGATCGTACTTCCTGGTTCTAGTCAGGACCCGAGCAGCAGCGTTCTGGATGTACTGCAGCTGTTTTACAGCTCGTTTGGAGAGGCCAGTGAGCAGGACCGTTACAGTAGTCTAATCTACTAGAGACAAACGCATGGATAAGTCTCTCCAGGTCTGGTTTAGACACTATACTTTTGATTTTGGCAATGTTTTTTAGATGGTAAAAAGCTTCTGATGTTATTGATTTGACGTGGCTGTTAAAATTCAAATCTGAGTCCATTATTACCCCCAGATTTCTAACTTGATTTGTAGGTTTTAGAGCGAGACTCTGGAGGTGACTGTTAACACTTTCTCTTTGTTTCTGTGGGCCAAAGACGATGATTTCAGTCTTGTCTGAGTTCAGCTGGAGAAAGTTGTTTTGCATCCACACACTGATCTGTTGGATGCAGTGACAGAGTGAATCCACTGGTCCATATTCACCTGCCGTCAGTGAAACATAGATCTGAGTGTCGTCTGCATAATTGTGATAGGACACATTCTCGCTGCGTATCAACTGACCTAAGGGCAGCATGTAGAGGTTGAACAGAAGGGGTCCCAGGATTGACCCTTGGGGCACCCCACAGGTCAGGGGCATCTGGTCTGAGACACAGTTACCAATTTCGACAAAGAACTTCCTGTCTTCCAGATGGGACTTTAACCAATTTTGGGCAGTGCCAGTGATGCCCACCCAGTCCTCTAGTCTCTGTAAGAGGGTCCCATGATCGACAGCGTCAAAAGCAGACTGGTTTTTGCCCGCGTCAGTGTTCAGGTGGATGTCATTTGTCACCTTGACAAGAGCAGTCTCAGTGCTGTGATGAGGTCTAAAACCTGACTGGAAAACATCAAATGAGTTGTTGTTTGTCAAGAGGAAATCAGTGAGCTGTTGGTAAACAACCTTTTCAAGGACTTTGCCCCAAATGGCAGATTAGAGATGGGCCGGTAATTACTCAGTACTGCGGCATCAAGACTGCTCTTCTTTAGGAGAGGCTTTATGACCAGCAGTTTTCAAAGACATTGGGAATGTTCCAGATTGAAGCGACATGTTAACTATTGTGAGTGAGTGGTGCTAACAAAACTGTTCAGCACAGACTTTAGAAATCTGGTGGGTAACACATCGAGGCAGCATGTAGATGAACTCAGACTGGTTGATGATCTCCTGGACAGTTTTGTCAGTTACAGGTGCAAAGTGAGTCAGCTCTAAGTGTGTAGGTGGTTTTAAGGGTTCTTTTTTTGCATTGTGGAATTTATAGCATTTTTTAATGCCCTGAACTTTGTCATTAAATAATAATGCAAACTCATTACACTTGGATGTGGAAATTAGGTCTAACGGACAGCTGAGCTGGAGGGTTTGTTAATCTGTTTACTGTGGCAAAGAGGACACGCGAGTTGTTACTACAGCTTCCAATTATTTCAGAAAAATATCCTTCCCTAGTTCTGCATAAAATGAGGTTGTACAAGTACAACTTCTCTCTGTAAATCTCTTTCTGAACCTGGAGCTTTGACTTGCGCCAATTCCGTTCGGCCCAGCAGCACTCTCTTTTCTGTGCCCTGACTGAATCATCATTTCTCCATTTTTACTTTTTAAAAATGTTAGCCTTCATAGGGGCAATGGTGTCAAGTACATTCAAAACACTAGATGTAACAGAGTTCAACAAATCATTTACATTACAATATGAGACATTTCCATAAACAGTTTTCCCGTGCTGTCATTTATGCGTCTCCTCCTAACAATTGCAGGACCAGCCGGTGGTTTGGGAAAACAGACCGGTCAAAGACACAGAAATGATCGGACAGAGTAACGTCTACTACATGGACGTTTGAAATATTAACCCCCTTTGTAATTACAAGATCTAGAGTGTGCCCTCTGCTGTGGGAGGGGCCGCTCACGTGCTGAGTAAGACCAAAGGTTTCAAGGACAGCATGAAGCTCTTTAGCAATTCTGTCACAAATATCATCAACATGAACATTGAAGCCACCTCTAATGACCAAACCATCAAAGTCTGTGCATATGACTGAAAGCATCTCAGTAAGCTGGGGAGGATTGTATAAAACAATGAAGAGTATGGATGGAGATTGTTTTAGCTCCATTTTAAAGGATACCATTTTTTTTTAAATTTCCAAAGTCTTTATTAGACAGGAAAGGTGAGCGTGAAATGGGGGATGAGAGAGAAGGGAAATTGTTGGAGTTAGGATTCGAACTCCTGACTGCACTTGGAGCCTTCTGTGGTGGTCCTGTGGTGTGACAGTTACATAAGTCAGAAGGCGCTCCTCTCTCATCGATGACAAACTCTGGAGTTAAACATTCATACATGTACAGGTCAAAAGACGTTGAGTTATATATTATTATATATTCCATGTACTTCATCTTTTCTGAAAAAGCTTCTATCTGCACCAGTTTGATGTCCTGTGGTGTGACAGCTTTATTTTCGTATATTGTTTTTTTAAAAACAAATATTCTTTCATAATTATCAAACTAACACTATAGACAAATTAGGTATTTTATTTTTTACACTGCAACATTTTTGTGAATGTGATGTCACATCAAATCATGTGTAAAATGATGTCAAATGAATTAAACCCCAAATTATGTAATGCATATGAAGAGCCTTATTTACGCTTGTAGAACTGATTTGTTTTTGAAATTGTGTATATTTTGACTCCAAGGTCAAATACCTGTATATTTATTTAGAACATTCTTTCAAGTTACACCTAAACAATTATTTCTCATGATTTTGAGCTGCTTTAATGTTATTTCTATCTTTTAGTTTTGTGTTTTTAAGGATCAGATTTCAGTAATTTTTTATGTGTAACAACCAAGCTTTATAAAGGTTTAGACCTGGTTTAGTTCTACCTTGGGCTTTATCCAGTTCTGGTTTGAGCTGGTTAAACAATAAACATGTAACAATCAATTCAAGAGTTTATTAGTTACCGTACATTTATTTTAAGCACTATTGAAAAGCTTTCAACACAACCTTTCATATATAAGATATGATAGGCTTGGATATGGATTAAGTGAATAAATTAAGGGAAAATGAAACTTTTCTCGTGAAGGGCCTGTCCCCTTTCTTTATGGAGATGTTCATGCTTTGCCTAAAATATTCCACAGTAGGGCATTAAACGTAGTTAAGCTAAAGATAATAAATAGATGAAACGGTCACAATGCGACTAAGAAAACGCTTTCATGTTTCATGAGTGAAAGTGGCGTTCATTTATCCTGTGTTTGTTTCAGCCTCTTGCCGGAGAAGTTTGTGATGAAGGGAATGGTGGATCGCTTCAACGAGGACTTCATCGAGACCAGGAAGAGAGCGCTGCATCGCTTCCTCCAGAAGATCTCAGTCCACCCAGTTCTGTCCCACAGCCCGCACCTCAAGGCCTTCCTCAGCGCACAGGTACACAGGACGGGGCAAACATTCTAGAATTTGTAATGTTGTTAGCCTAATCTCAGACTAAGGATTTGTATTACTGCATAGATGAAGTACAATCACATCAACCAGTCAGGAGTAACCTCCAGAGCAGCAGTCAATCATCCGAATAGCAAGCGTCCAGGGCGTCACAGGGTCCAACTGGAGGCGTTTGGAACAATGTTGGCCCCGCCGTCTGAACGTAGCATTAGAGGCTAAAACATAAACACATGGTAAACGTCAAAGTTGACCTTAGAAGGCTGGTACATACTATTTAATTTATATTTTCAAGGCTTATTGGACAGGACAATGTAGCGTGAAATGGGGATGAGAGAGAGAAGGACATGCAGGAAATTGTCTGAGCAAGATTCAAACTCACGACCCTGCGGCCGGCTGCACGTGGAGCTCGGCATGCGTGCTTTAAAGAATGCTTCTAATATGTTTAATGTTGTAAACACAGGAAAAAAACATGAGTTTGACAGGACAAAAGCTGTGTTTTTGTGGCTAAAAGTAATGCAAACTGTAATTCTACTTAAAATATAGAGCAGCATAAATACTCTTAAATACTGTCAGTTGCTGCTCTGCAGACGTTAAAACAAAAGCTATAACAGATAAAATACCTAACACAGAGCAAAGAAACGCAATCATGACAACAGACAAGCTCTGTGCTTTTGTTGTTCTGTTCGTGGTTAATGCTAATGCTAACTGCAACTGTAATACTACTTCTAAAACACAGACCAAAACTGAGCACAGAGCAAGGAAACTCGCTCCTGACAGAAACGCTCCGTTTTTGTTCCTGTGGCTAACCCTAATGCTAGCTGCTACTGTTGTACTACCGCACAATACAGTATAAGCAAAGCATCTTAAATACTGTCCGTGGTTGCTCTTCAGATGCTGAAACCCAAACCATAAGAGATAAAACAGTCAGGCTGATGCCTCCTTATGTTGAAAATAATACATTAGTTGAATATCTGGTTACAAATCCGATGTCACATCAGACAGTTACTCTTACTTGAGTAGAGGCTTTCCTTAATACCCGTTTACTTTAATTTCCAAATTAAGTCTGAATGTCATTTTTTCCATTTGTCTGATGTCTGTCACAATGTCAGTCCAGTCCTTGATAGTTGGTGCAGTCTCTGTCATCCATTTTCTTGTTATGGCCTTTTTTCCTGCCGCCAATAGTGTGTTCTAAAGGTATCCATTGATTGTGTCCATGTCAGGAGTTGTTAGGCCCAAGTACATCTTTCCAAAATTGAAAAATTAAAATAAATTAAAATAAATTAAAAAATGTTGTTGGCCTATTCTCAGACAAAGCATTTGTATTACTGCATTGATGAAGTACATGTAGTACTTCATCTACGCAGTAATACATAGATCCTGTTGCTAAATATTATTTTTGTATTTGGCTCATTATGTGTAAGGATTGTCTTATGTTGTCTTGTGTTTGTCGTTAGTTAATGAATCTTGTTCGATCATTGTGGATTCAATTTGGGAATATTTGTTCCATTCTTTTGGACAAAATTTAGGTGTATATACAATCATCCACATATAGAATAGAAATGGCTCTATATAAAGCACAGTCAAGTTTGTCCGTCCCTTCTTTAGGTATTAAAGATATGATGGCTTATTTCCAGCTAGGAGGGGTCTGAATTTTTTTTAAAGTGCCTAGTTAAACGTGGTTGAAAGCAAAGGGATTAGTGTTTCTTTTAAAGCTTGCTTCTTCTCGACTTTCCACCGTCACAAGCCAGATGATTTCCAGTGCTCTGCCCGCAACAATAGTTACTAACACGCTCGATACTTGCTCGATACTAACTCATGCTTCAGCCATATGAGCAATGCTACTCTGACTCACGCTAGCCATCCATTTTCGACCCATACCAGCCATGCTACTCGGACCCGTGCTATAAATCAAACAATCAAACTTTTTTTTTATAGGGCTTTTTGTACACAGAATTGCATTAAAAACAAACCCACAAGCCCACCCAAACCTCGCCATAAAGGCATACAGGCTCACACTCACACACATGCTAAAATGCGTGTAGACTATACCACTCCCATCTTATCCACCTTGCAGTTAGCCACAATCTCATTTGGTACTATTACTCGACAGGGTGAAACTGTTTATAGCTCCATACTCATTGGCTCACATCCGATGTCATAACTACTGTGTTTGCAGTTTGTTGCCTTCTCACACTTTGCCAAGAAACTGTATATTTAGAGAGTTAAAGCGACTACCCTTCTATTCCACTGTCTTTCTACAACGGTTCACTATCACAAGTCAGAACCTTATCCTCCCTTGAAACGCCTTAATTTTCTTTGGATGTTTCTTCTTGTTCTTGTTCTTCTTCTTCTCCTTCTTATCCTTCTCCTTCTTATCATCATTATTATCATCATTATTATCATTAGCTTGAGCAAAGAGCTATTGTTATTCGCCGATTTCTTATTAGGCCCGAGCCGAAGGACAAGTCCTGGCGAGGGACTTATAAAAGTCCCCCATATTAAAGCCCGTCAGTGGTATCAAAAGCTCAGTGAGCCCTAATTTTTGAGTTAAGACCCCATGAAAAAATATTGAAAGACCACCTCAAAAATCGATTAACATGGGGCCAGTGGGAGCCCGAAGCCATGTTGGATCAACAAGGCGCTGACAAAAGTGCACCTCGTCGTACTTTTGGCATCTCCTACAGTTTTCATAAAAAACTGAAACATTATCAGTTTGAAGCTGATCCATTTTCAGGTGTTATCATAGTGAATTTTAAACAAAATTGAATTTTTTGTAAAATTTCCAAAAAGTACACATTTCTTAAAACAAAAATAATTATAGGAAAATGTTACTGGATCGTTAAGATTTTTGAACGCAATGCTATGCAAATGTAGTGGCTAACTAATAAAATGGCTCTCTGACTTTTATGAAGAGAATCTATTTGTCGTAACCATTTTTGAACAGAAAAAGCCAATGACGGTGAACTAATATTGCCATAGACTTACATGCATTTTGGTTTACAAGCATTTTGAATGGGTTGAAAAAATGTACTTTGATGTAGACTAATTCAATTTAGCACAGACATCCTTCACTAGCAAGGACCACAACCCCAGCTACGATACCAAGTGTTTATTGACATACGAGAAATATGAACAACACGAGTGTACAGAAGTGGATGTGGTTTTGGGGCTTCTGGCGATGAGGGCTGTATTCTCCCGGGCCTCGATACCCCCGGCTAGGAGATAAATTAGAATAATAATTTGAAGAGGGTCGGAGGGAGGGGCACGAAGTCACGAACACTGATGTGTGTGACCTGGATGCCTAAATAATGTAGCCGCTGGAAGGGGGTCCTGCTCCCGAACTTAAGATGACAAACTTATCTTAATTTCTTGCCATTCTAAACAAAAAAGCCAATGTTACCGTGGCAACCTGACAAACTGCCATATACTTGCATGCGTTTTGGTTACAGGCATCTTTAATGGGATGGTATTTGGCCCACTTATTCTCCACATCACACTGAACATAAAAGCTGAGAGTCATGTGAGTTGTGTGGACATAACGCTATCACGAACCGTGCGGTCGTGAAAATGTTAAATAGAGTAGTATTAACTTGGTACTGTTTTTCTGAGGGAAGGGTGATGCAGGAGGGGGGATTACAGGTGTGCTCTTCGCGGTGGCTCATACCCCGCGGTCGTAAATGGTGTAACACTCACACTGAATGTGAGGAATTACCAATCAAAATAAATATACTGGGTCTAATCTATACCTTTTTTCATTTCAAATTAAGGATAGGGCCAGCTTCAAATAACTACAAATTATATTTGGACACTTTTAAAATACAAAAATAATTGTAATTGTGAGCTATTTACACAGCAAGAATTCTCATTTCTGTGCAGGGCGGGTTATAAAATGCAGCCCGCTGTATCATATGTCCGTGCGTTCAAAGAACACATCTGAGCGGTCTCTACTGTCCCCTCTGATTACTCTGTGAGCCGATATACCTGTGTCTGTGTCTTCACATCTGGTTCACCTGCTCCTGAGCTTGTACTTAGGAGTGAGTGTTAGCGGGTCAGGTCAGACCAAGAAAATCTAATTTCAATGTGACAGGTTCTAAACTGCTGACACCGTATAACGCATGTACGTGCTCCACAAGTGTCTTTATGTTCAGCTGCGTCTAGATACAGTTCTTCATTGGATTAATTTCTCTGTGAACATGAGTCGGATTGTTATAAAACACAGTGTTTTGAAGCTTAACATACAGAGAATACGACTGAACAGTCTCCTGAACAGTCTCCTGAACAGTGCTTCCACCGACATCTTCTTCTACAGTGTGTCCAATGCTTGCGCTTTCTGCTAGAGTGCCCCCCGGTGGGCGTCAACCAGTAAAAATCGATCTCTAAATTAACCGCACCGGTTCAAAGGAAAAAAGTAGCAACTTAAAGTCCGAAAATTAGGGTATTTTAAATCTTTGTGGTGGACCAGGAGAGATTCCTCAGGCTTCTTTGTTGAATCTAGTGCTTTGTTTTCAGGACCTGACTCCCCATAAGAAGCAGGGTCCGGGGCTGTTCAGTCGGATGGGGGAGACTGTGCGCTCCATGGCTCAGTCTGTGAGGGGCACCAGGGGCCGAGCAGAAGAGTTCTTCTTGCTCCAGGACTACGTTGACAAGTTCAGTTCCAACATCAGCTCTGTGGACAAGGTGACGCAGAGGATCATCCGGGAGCAAAGAGGTGGGCACACCCAAAACACAAACTCACATATTCATGGATCTCAGGATCAAGATGACATTTTGAGGATTTTTGACCATTCAAAAGATACTTTATTTTGTTTTTAAAAAATGGCTATGGAAACCTTGCTATGTCCTCTTCACTCTATCCCCTTTCCCTAAAACTTTGGCAAGAAAAACTGCAGCAACAAAAAAACTGTGGGAAAAGTAGAAACCTCGAAAAGAACCACAATGAAGGAGAGATCCTACTCCCACTGTAGGACCAAAAAGGACAGGTGTCTAATTACTCTACCTAAAGATGACTATATAAGGAGAAGGCTCTACCTGGAGTGTGGCTGCAGCAGGAAGACAGTCTTTGACCTCCATCCCCTCCTCCATCTTAGCCGCCGTTATTGTTCTAGTTCATCGTTATTCATCCTCTGAACCCTTTGTTTTATCAATTGTTTGAACATTTATTTTTAACACATTTTGGTAAGCTAAATCAATTGAATTTTAATTTTGGAAGAATCTTTTTTGTAGACATTAGTTATTTTAAAGTGGAGCTCACATTATTATATTTATATCTGGAACATTTTGACTTCATTTGACCAGTCTGTTTGCAGTGCAATCCGCATTTCAAACTGGTTCACCAACAGTTTAACTCATGCTAAAGGTCCATGCAAATGTGTGCAGAGTACCTGGATGAACTGCGGCAGTACAGCCCCACCTACAGCCAGTGGGCAGAGCTGGAGGAGGGGCTATTGGAACCTGTAAAGGGCGTGGCCAGGAGCTTGGAGCTGTGTGGTCAGGAGACAGAGAAGCAGGCGCAGGAGCTGTCCGAGGTGCTGCTGCCAGTGCTGCACGAGTACGTGCTGTGTGCCGACACACTCAAGGTACAACTACTACCAGCTTTGACTCATAACTGTTATCAAACTTTGTCTTTTTACAATCCTCCAGGCGTGTGAGAAGTCTGTGCTCAAGCTTAAGGCCAGACACGACAGGCAAAACTATAGTTTTTTATATTTTTTTATGGGGCAGTTTACTCTCACACATATAAACCTAAGTGATTATTATTTTATTTAATCCCCATCCATAGATTTATGTGGGAAATTGTAACTTCAAAGACTGTTTTCCACAAATGCATTTTTCTCCCATAGAGACATAAAAATCAGTCCTTAAAGTAGCACCTAACGTAACAATATGGTGCTTGGCAATTTTTTTTCCAGATAGTACTGAAGGATTTGTTGATGTCTAATTCCAAGCCTGATTTAGTCAAATAAAATAAAAAACATTTACATTTTGAATTTTTGCTGTAAGATCTAGTTTAAAGTAAGTATTAAATAGGATATCAAACCCCCCTTTGCAAATAGTGTTGTATCTTATCTGTAAACAAAAAAAGCAAGATATTTAAATCTGAATCCAAAAATGTTTCAGATGTAATATTTCTTCACATAAAATCAGGGTCACAATGGGTAATTTCTTTCCTCTAATTGCATAAAAAGAAGGCAGCAGCACATATGCCGGGCTCCATGTGCAGCCGGCCACTGTGTTGTGAGTTCGAATCCCGGCTCTGACAGTTTACTGCATGTCCTCCCTCTCATCCCCATGTCATGCTCGGCTGTCCTGTCTACAAAAAGCCTACTGGCCCAAAACAAATTTTAATAAAAGATAATGATAATAATTTGATGTATGTTTACATTGGCATCCCACTTGATTTCAGAACTATCTATTTGGGCCTCAAAACTCCTGGATACAATGGCTCTCGTTTATCAAACTTCCGTACGGCAAAATCAGTGCGTAAATTCATTCATTCATTCATTTTTCATTCATTCAGGATTTATCAATTCGGGATTTATCAATGTTGACGTGAGCGAATCTGGAGGTGGTGTAACATGTACACACAGAAAAGTACTTAAACTGCACAAAACGTACGGCCCCTTAATCAATTAGACATTAGGGGAAGCTTAAACAAAAATGCAGTTAAATGATTGTAATTTTACAATTGTATGGCCTGAAAAATGTTCCTGTAACGTCACCTTTGTGGAGGCTGCACCTTTTCAAGATTTAAAACTCATCCCAGGTTATTGTCATGTGTTTATTGCAGTAATCATAAAACGACAGCATTACTCATCTTTACAACGAGCAGTTGGAAACAGTCCATAGTCCTGACATGTGGGTTCCTCTTCTGCAGCGCCGTACTCTGGGGAGTACATTATGGGATAATGGGGAAAGTGAGACTGTTGAGCAGCGGCTTCTGGTCCGGATGGGTTTGTCAGAGGCTGTTGGTGTGAGCGGTGACGTCCTCGCGGTGTGCCAGCGGGGTTAAAGAGACTTTTACACAGCAGTCTGGGTAGATCCGGCCCTGTCCGCCTCACGTGTGTGCCTGGTTCAGATGTTGAGCAAAGTATCCAGACTTTAGTGAGGAGAGCGAGACCAGCGCAAATGTGGACCGTGTAGATTAACCACATTGCCGTCCTTTCGTCCGTGCTCACGGGCCGTGACTGGGTCTGAGCAAAGCCCAGACAGTAACACGGATCCACTGCCTGGTCCGGCAGATGTTGTCTCCAGCTTGGTCTCCGTGTGCCTACAGGAAATCTTTTTAGGCCAAACCAGCTGAGCCTGGCCTGAACCAGAGCTGCTCCGCTGGTTTGGACCCAGTCACCGTCACACTGTAGCACTTGCATCGCACCATCCCAAGTGATTAAGCCCTAAAAATATAAATGATTTGTTTTATAGCAGATGTCGATTCTATTTTTCGGGTGATTCTTTTTCTTGATTTGTTGATTGATTTTAATTAGGCATACAATTCATTTTCTGTGTTTTACAAGGAGCCAAAACAACATCATTATTTTTTTTTATGAAATTCTCTGATTTCCTGTTGGAATAAATGTTGCTTTTTGCCATTTTCCATGGGGCAAATATGCCAGACTTAGATGTTTAGGAACTTGTTTAGATGTCTTGCACTACTGATGTTTGTTTATTCTCTCATGTTCTTTGTTTTTTTTCTGTGTAGTTATAATGTATAAAAAGACAAATATAGGCTTGACCTATTGCATGCATATATTTGTCCAGTTTATGCAAATCAGAGCCTGATTTGAGAACCTGGAAGGACAACAAAAGAAGTTTGCCTTGGCCATTTGAGCCGACTTTACAAAGTAAACCAGATTTATGAAACAGCTCGGTCCTTTCAAACAAAACTCCAGTATAGATGTTAAATATTGTTGTAAAATGTTCCTTCAAACTCTACATTGGAGCATCTACAATGACAAATAGTAAAATGTTTCTTTCCCCGACTTCCTCCTACAGACTGTTCTGAGACGCAGAGACGGCATCCAGGCCGACTTTGAGGTGAAAAACGAGGCTCTGGCCACAAAAAAAGTGGACCAAGACTTGGTGAGTTTAAACAAAAACCATACTAATGTGATTTTTACTAAAGCCGCCTTCAATCTGACCATCCCTGAGTTGCTTTGTCCAGAAAGCTGTGATTGAAGGCTTCTAGATAGAGAATATTTATGAAGA
Organism: Chaenogobius annularis; assembly: GCA_015082035.1. NCBI lineage: Eukaryota > Metazoa > Chordata > Actinopteri > Gobiiformes > Gobiidae > Chaenogobius > Chaenogobius annularis. The sequence goes on along the minus strand of BJKM01000070.1, from coordinate 717,206 downwards.
AAGTTTATTATTGATGATTTTATTTGTTATTTTAATTCAATAATTTTGATGTTATAAAAGGTCTTTGTATTGTTTTATAGTCCAGATAACCATCATGGTCACCAAAATACGACTAATTTGACACCCTGCTCATTGTATTTGTTTAACTCTTTAAAACGAGGCTCAGTATCAAAGTTAGCAGTTTCACATTTAAAGTCAGACTTTAGTCAGCTCTGCTCCGTTTATCAAAAGTTTTATAAATTCATTCAAAATCTTTTTTTCAGACTTTGAGCAAGTATTTTTCAGGAGCAGTTTATATTCCAAGTAAATTTGATCAAACACATCTCAATTATGGTTACTATAGCAACTTCAGCTCCAGCACCGAAGTATCTGGGCACGTGCAATTCAACTCAATTCAATTTATTTTTGTGACGCCCAAATTCACAACAGAAATTACCTCTGCGGGTGTCCCAGAATAGTTGATGTGCAGGTTGAGAAACTGTGTTTTAAAACGGGCAATAACGATTCTCATTTCAATGCCACGTTGAGAAAATATCACCCGTAACAATATATACTACAGTATTGTTAAACATGGTCATACTGATACTTCGCCTGGTTCACTTTGGAGCGGATTGGTCGGCCCATAAGTGAACCGTACTGGCCCGAAGTGGCCCTAAAGAAGTACTAGCTTCCAAAGCAGTCTGGCTCGCTTTTGGCTTCAACACGAGATGATTGGACAAGAAATCCGAATCAGAAAGGGTTTATTGCCATTGTCAATGAACAAAATTCACAAACATAGGAACTTGTCTTGGCATTAAGAACACTGACTTCATCCTGTGATAAACATTTACACTGATGCTAATTTATATGTTGAGTCGACATGTTTAGCAAAAAAAAAAACGAGTGCACGTGTAGTAACTGATGTTTCCTGCTTATTGACACACGGCACACATGTTGAGACCAAAAACATGATATTTCCAGTGCATAATGCAGTTAATATACTCTAAATAATAATCCAGTGCGTTACATAAAGAGGGCTCTTTGCAGAGCCTTAGTCACGTCTCCGCGCCACAAACGTGGAATTACTAAACGTCTTTTTGTGCATCACTCAGATTGGCCTGATGATTTCAAAAGTATAATTCAGGTACAATTTAGGTTTTATTTATGAATGTGTGTAATGTTTGAGTGACCTCAGTTTTTCTCGATCCAAAGCGCTCCGAAGCTATCTGGTCCAGTCGAAACGTGGCTTACTGACATGTGGGACGTTGTTGTGAGCACTGCCAAGTATTGCAAAGGAATGAGCGAAAAGGTCTTTAAACGCTGAGTTCTCTCAGTCCCAATCCCTTCTTTTCACTCTCACCCCTGATGATCGGTCCCTCTGTGTGCGTGTGTTCATCAGTCATCCTCCTGGAGCTCAGCCTTAATAATGCACACACCCCTCGTGCTCCTCTTAGCCAACAAAAGCTTCCTGACAGATTATCCAAACATCCAAGTCCCCCAGCTGCGCTCCTCTGGCCCTGCTCCACGGGAATCCCAGCGTCAATACTCCTCCCAATGTAAACCCACAGGCTAATCGCAGCTAATGAAAATTCCCATATCCTCCGCAGGGGCTCAGTGGATTCAAAATGTCAGGAGACGAAGAGTGCGGAATGAAAAGTTAGCCGAGTAAAGGACAGGGCTATATTTGGAGCGAGTGGCGTTCAGGTGCGGATCATATGTGGATCTATAACAGGGTTTAATTAAGGAGAAGGCCGCGGAACGATAATGCAGTCACTTTTAATTAGTGCTGTGCCGGTTCTGTGGGGGAGGAGATGAGCAGGAGGTACAATGTGGTTTGGGTAACCTTTGGATGGATAAAGCAATACTTAGTAATACAAACATCAGTTGCAGTATTCAAATATACTGCAAGAAGACAGGAGTTTGAAAATATCTTTGGAATAACCAGATTTAAGGTTTACTTTGAGTCACTTTTGAGGTTATGGAGCAAAAGTAAATGTTCTCAGATAATATGAATATGTGATTTAAAAGACACGTGTTCTGTGTTATTAGGACTATTGGCTATATTTGTATGACTCGACTCACTGTCAATCACTGTTTATGATCGTTAGTTCAGTCTTTAATACAGTCATCCCTCATAAACTGGTCCACAAACAGTCTAATTTGGTTCTGGGCAGGTCACTGTGCCCCTGGATCATGGATTTCTTGTGTAATAGACCACAGAGCATCAGGATGCGAACTCATTTTAAACACTGGTACGCTGCAGGGTCCTGAGCCCTCTCCTTTATTCGCATTTCACTCTTGACTACTCCCCCATTCACAAGAGATGACACCACTGCCGTAGGTCTGATAACATAGTCAGCCTACAGATAGGAGGTCCTGCATCTTGTGCAAATGGTGTTCTGACAATAATCTGAACCTAAACCCCTCTGAGACCAAGAATTGGATTTAAGTAGTCCAGACACACTCAGCCACCTGGCCTCTATATACAGGGAGAGGCGGTACAAACGGTAGACAGCTTCAAGGTCCTAGGGCTCCACGTCTCGGTTGACTTCACCTAGACCAGTCTCATCAGTCACATGGCGAGGAAGGCCAAACAGACTCCTACTTCCTACAAAAACTCAGGAACGCTCGTCTCACTCAGCGCTTCCTCATGAGCTTCTAGAGGTCAGCCAGAGAAAGTATCCTGCCCTACTGTCTGAGGAAAAAAAGGAGAAGCTAAATTCTCTGGTCTGATGAAACAAAGAATCCAAAGTAAAGGTACAAGATCAAGTTTAAAAGACAACAACAACAACAACAAAAATAATATGTATCCTTTAAAGCCCCAGTTAGCCATAAAATAGAATGAAATAAAATCATGTTTGTTCTTTTTGTTTGTTTTTATGCCACTAAAACAACATAGAAAAACTATGTCCTTACTGTGAGCGGGCTTGCATCTCCACAAACCTGACTCGTACTTGGCCTCGACGAGCCTCCTACGCCTGTTGTACCTTTGGTTATAATATTCCACAGTATGGTATGAAACAGCTCTATCTCCATGGACAATGTTCTGAAGAATGTTTTTAACTTTCAGTTTCCATGGAATCATGTTGGCGACCTTTAACCTCCAGAAAGTTGCATACTGTTGCTTTAACATTATTCATTTTCTATTCTGCTTTCTACTTATTATAAGATAAAAAGCTCATTCATCTCTGATTTCCTCCAGGCCTCTTGTAACCCCCTGATGCCCTCTGGTGGTGTTTTGTGCCACTACACTGGACACAGCTCTGCTTATGCTACATGTGTTTGTGATTTGCAGGTGCAGGAGGAGGTGAGCGCTCTGGCTGAGCGCTTGGAGCAGGCTAACGGGGCTTTCAGAGTGGACTGGGGGCGCTGGAGGAGCAGCCTGAGGTCAGACATGAGCGCAGCGCTGATGTCCACGGCTGACACCAACCTGCAGTACTACGAGAAGGTGCTGAGCCAACACACACACACACACGTAGAGCTAGAACACACACAACATTGTACACAGCCTAGACTTGTGAGTGCATGCGACACTCTGCTCTCTGGGTCTCACTGTTGTAAGTCTGGGATGGGCAATTACTTACATTTGAATGGAGATGGAGTTCAGTCATGTCTAATCATCATTGATATACATACGTACTGGGTCTTTTACAATCAAGTAGCCCAGAGCCGATCCTCCGTCAGTAAAAGTCATACAGTTCATTCATACGATCACAAATCCAAAGTGTGTACATCTCTGTTTTACTAAAAAAAAGATCTCTAGAGAATGCTTTTATGTTATTTAAAATCAGCAGATCAGATCAGACTGGTTAACTGCCCTAAATGAGAAAGCAGACTGAGCAAAGGCTGTTCTACATTTAGGGATATGACACGGCCCGCTAATGATACCTCTGATGTTACACTGCCCTCTAATGGTACTTCTGATTATTCCGAGGCCGTGTCTGCTTCAAATGGATGAAATCTTTGAATGAGTTAAGCATGTTGCATTTGTCACTTATATTACAAAGGTGGTATTTACAGCTGCAAGATCTATTCCAATCGAATCAAAATGTGAATGGTTATAGTTACCAAATCACAAAGACTGCAAATATTGGGATCTCTGCTAACAACAAAATATCCAGTCTCACTAACGTCCAAATGCTGCTAGTTCAGACCTCTGAAAAACATGTTGTTTATAGTTTACCAGTTCATGTTTTAGTTTTAGTTAATGCTCCTGGACATGCATAAACAACTTTGAAATTGATTCTGCAATTAGAACATAGATTGCAAATGTAATTGCAATGCTTGTCATAAAAATCACAATTAGATAGCTACTACTACTACTTGCAAGCTTGCTATTGACACAAGTATCTTCAAGCTTCCGTGACAAGAGGTAATAAAAGAGGAAAATTATGGTTTACTAGAAGAAATTGAACAGGAAGTCGCAGACATTTATATAGTGCCGGACGAGTGCAATGAGAAGCTTTGCACCCACAAGAATAGCCTGACCGAGCTGGGCGCCCATGTGGTAGCCCTGGAGGCTAGCTACAACGAATTGAGAAACAAGTGTGAAAAACTACTGCTTAAGACTGATTTGTAAAACAGTGCAAGGAGACGTAATGAATCCCCGGTCCTGGAGAGTGCTCCTCTACCACCACAGAGGGGAAAACCACGGCCATTCATCAGCCGCATCCAATACCACCAGAAGAGGGAGAAGATTCAATGTCTTGCTAGAGAGAAGGGTCAGCGGTATTCATAAACATTACTTCCTCCTTTTCACCTGTGGATCAAACATATTCTCACAAAAAAAATCGAAACTTTTAGCACATCAGCTACGCAAATTGTAGACCGTCCAGTTGATACCTGAAATCAGAACATAAGAACATAGAAAAAATATCTATGCTGACTTTGGAACCAGTGTTCAAAAATCATGTGGAAGAGCTAATATCTGTTGAGGAGATTAAATTGGTATAATGCAGAGTGGGAATTCTCCAGGACCAGATGGCTTCCCAGTTGAACTCTCTATTCAGGGACATGTATATAGAATCTTTTAATTTAGAATCCCTCCCTCCTACACTTCAGCAAGCAACTATTTCTTCATTATTGAAACCGAACAAGGACCCAATCGAGTGCTCTTCATATCCACCGATATTGCTACTGGATGTGGATTTTAAGAGAAAGTGCTTTCTCTTTGCCTTGAACGTTTCTTACTGATCAAACAGGATTTAGAAAGGATAGGCATGGGTTTTTCAATCTGTGTAGGTTTTTCAATATTTTACACCGTCAAAAACTATTCAGGAGGTTTCTTTATTGCTCAGTGCTGAATAGATATTTGACCAGGTGGAGTGGGATTATTTGTTTTACATTCACAAAACGTTAGGCTTTGGTCCTAAATGTATTTCTTGGGTGCAATTATTTTATTCATCACCAAGGGTGCGAGTCAGAACAAACTTGCTATGCTCCTCTTATTTCCCATTCCACCGCGGTACGGGACAGGGATGTCCTCTGTCCCCTCTTCTTTTTGCTCTTGCAATCGAGCCCCTGATGATTAAATTGCGGGCAGAAAATAAGGTCAAGGGTGTTTGCAGAGCAGGCCAGGAACACAAACTATCCTTGTATGCAGACAATCTTTTTTTATATCTCTCTTACCCCCTAAATTATTTTCCCAATGCTTTTCGACCGTTTTAGTAGCATCTCTGGTTACAAAAATGCAAAAGTGAATTGCTTAGAATTAACTCAAAGGCAAAAGACATCTCATTTACAAACTTATTTGTATCAGAATCAGAAAGGGTTTATTGCCATTGTCGATGAACAAAATTCACAAACATAGGAACTTGTCTCGGCCTTAAGGTGCAACATAAAACACTGATCAATAATAAAACAGCATGTATTCAATCAAAAAGGGCATGCATTAAGAAACAATTTAAAATTACTATAGTATAAAATAAAAATAGGCATTACTATGTACACAAGAGTTACAGTTAAATTTGCAGTTTTGAGTGCAGAAAGTGATGAATAGTTGCAGTTAAAGCGGCAGGTGTTTAAGAAGTGTTCATGAGTCCAACGGCAGAGGGAAAGAAACTATGTCAAGGTCCCTCAAGAATATAAATTACTTTAGGAAAAAATATGTCTGTGACTGTTAGTTGGTCGCGTCAACTCAAAATGAACACACTGCCGAAGTATCTCTACATCTTCCAATGTATTCCACTTTACATTCTCAATAAGATCTTTATTTTTGACAAACGTATTACAATCCATTTATTTGGAGTGGTAAATGTCCATGAATCCGCAGGGAATATATACAGAGGCTCAGACCATCAGGCGGTCTCGCTCTACCAAATTTTCAGTTCTATTACTGGGCGGCAAATATACTCAACATACTTTATTGGTCTGATGATCTAACCTCTAAGACTCCCTCATGGGTCATTATTGAGTCATCTAATTGTGGGAAGACCTCTTTACCATCATTGTTAACTGCAGCACTTCCCTTTGAATTACACCAATATAAATGTACCACGGTGCTTCATGACTCTCTTAGAATTTGGTTGCAGTGTAGTAAGACGTTTGGTTTACATAAAATGTCTAGTAAAGCTCCCTGGTGCTCAAATCGCATGATTCCATCATCCTTGGTTTATTCTGTTTTTTAAAGATTTGGAGAAACAAAGGGTTATTACATTTAACAATCTCGGTACATTTAACGATCTCTTTGTTGATGGAGTTTTGCGTCATTTTCACAACTAACTGAACTTTATCATATGTTATTTTACTGTTTTAAAATCACAATGGGGAAAAAGACCTGGCACTAAACATAACTGATGATCTTTAGGACGCTGTACTTTAGGACCTCCTCCTTCTATTTGTGCCAGATATGAATCTCTGTATAGCTGACACTGGTTCACTTTTGGTCGTATCCCAACCTAACCAGTTATTGGGCATCAATGTTTCACATATTATCTGAGGCATATAAAATGAAGCTTATCCCTACAGGATTTGATCAAATATGGCAGCCATTTTTGGGACACATGAAAACCTATAAGATGTCCAATGTTTATTATCTGCAAGTGTTTGCTTTTTTCCTTCTGTTTAAAAAAAGTGTTTTTAATTTTAATTAGAAACATATAAACAAACACAACAAAAGAGCCGCTGGCCGTCCATAGTCGTGTCCATGACAGGAGTCCTGAAGCCCAAAAACTACTGAGTACTGAAATCCATTGGGATGGTGATGTCATAAATTGTCAGTAAGGCTTTATTGATCTCAGTCCAAAACTTGTTAACAACAGGACGATCCCAAAACACATGATAGTGATTTGCCTCCTGGCTGCCACAGCCTCTCCAACATTCCTCATTTCCCCTTGACTATATGGCAATAAACTTTTTCTGATTCTGATTCTCATGGGCACTTTGACATGGGGTTATAAAGAAAACGAGACACATTTTTCCAACAGAATTCCCTTCACACATGTGAACCCGTGGTTCTCCAAAGGGATGTACATGTACTTTCCCACTCTTCATCAGCCAAAACAAAGTGACCCTCTTTCCCATTTACTCTTAATGTAACCAGAGTGGTTGCCCAAGTTGTTAATACATTTGTACAATTTAGCTATTAATCCCCTTGAGAGTTCAGATTTAAATGCTGTAATGAATCTTTCAGTCAAAAGGCTATGACTGTCATCATTTCATAATAACTTATTATTTGTAAATACTTATAAAAGTCCTGTTTCGCTAAGCTAAAATATTCTTTCAACTCATCAAAGCTCTTCAGATGATTCTCCTTTACAATCTGGTTTAAGACCTTCATACCTTTTGTTGTCCAGATTTTAAATCTTGAGTCTGTGCTGTCAGGTGTGAAATATTGATCATAAGCCAACCAATTTAAAATTTTAACATCTCTGTTTAGTTTGTATGTTTTGATCAGCTCCTTCCATGTTGTAAGAACAGATTTCACCTAAGGGTTTTCCACCTTCCCCAAATGACTCAACTGTTTGTCATCTGGCAGGAAGGCCTGCACAGCAGCAATCTAAATAGTCTTCCATTGAGCTTCATATTATGGGCAGGGCTCTGATCTGATCTGAAATAAAGTAATTTTTCAAACAAGGTAAACCCATTGTAAAGGTTTAAATGGGATACTTTTTTGTTTTTCTTTCCATATACATCTTGAGATTGTTTTATTCCACTCCTGTTGGGCATCGGAATCGGAAGAGTCTGGAACAGATAGAGAAACCTGGGCAAAACATTCATTTTTATTGAATCCTTTGGCTGAGACTTTAGTATGGGATAAGGTTCCATTTTTCAGGATCTTTTTTTAGATTAATAAAAAGTGTGATATAATTTTTCTCCAGAATAGTTGATAGGTCTCTATGGAGTACCACACCTAAATATCTAAGAGATTCCGTTTGCCATTTAAATGGTAGGTTTTTCTAAAGGTCAGAGGTGGTCGCCAGTAAGAGAGAATTTCAGTTTTTTTGTACATTCATTTTGTATCCAGACATTGGACCAATCTTTTAGAGAAAATGCATCACATTAGGTATGGACATTTCTGGTTTGGTCAAATAAAATTGCCTGCTATGCAGATGATGTTCTATTGTATGTTCCGTCCCATCAATTGTAACACCGTGAATTGTTTTTGATTGTCTTAATAAATTTGTCCAATGGTTCCAAATACAAAGCAAACAGGAAGGGAGACCAGGCGCAGCCCTGCCTGACCCCCCTTTCCAGAGTCAGTGGACCTGTCAGATGACCATTGATTTTAATCCTTGATGTTGGACAATCGTAAAGAGACTCAATATGTTTTATAATTAGATCATCGATTTGAAATGAGTTCACCACTTTAAATAAATATAGCCAACTAACCGAATCAAAAGCCTTCTCAGCGTCCAAACTAATTATTACGGCTTTGTTTTGTTGTTTTTATATATGATTCATTATGTGTAAGGGTTGCCTTATGTTGTCTTGTGTTTGTTGTTTGTTAATGAATCCTATTTGATCATTGTGGATTAAGTTTGGGCGTATTTGTTTCATTCTTCTCAACATAATTGGTGTAGATACGATAGTCCACATTCAGAATAGAAATAGGTCTATATGAGGCACAATCCAATCAGTCCTTCCCTTCTTTCGGTATCAGGGATATAATGGCTTCTTTCCAACTCAAAGGGGTCTGAGTTTGTGCCGGAGTAAGTGTGTTTTTTAGAGCTTTATACCACTCTGAGGTGAACCCATCGCTCCCCGGAGATTTATTGTTCTTTAGGCTTCTGATTGCACCTTGTACTTCCAGAACTGTTGTTTCAGCTCCTCATTTTTTATTTTGTTCTTCTGACATAATAGGCAAATTGAGGGTGTCCAAAAAGGAATTTATATCGTCGTCTTTATCGTCTTTTTTTTATAAAAGGATTCAAATGCTGATTGAATTTGGTCTTGTTTAGTTAAGATTACGTCCTGTATTTTAAATATATTTTAATATATTAAATGTTTTCTTTCAGCTTGTTGTTTTTTAAGTTTCCAATATAGTAATTTAGAAAATTTGGATTCACTCTCATAATCTTTGTTTGGTAAAGAGCATTTTAACTATTTCCTGTGAAGTCAGATAATTAATTTCCCCTCGTATCTAGGACACCCCTTTTTGGCATGGCTATCCTCCAACAATTTTATTTTTTCTTGCAGATCATTTCATTTTTTCTCCCTTTGTTTCTTTTTTTTTGAGACTATGGCTATAGTTTGTCCTCTCAAGTCTGCTTTGGAGGCATCCCAGAGGATTCCCCAGTATCATTGTCCTCCAGATAAGTCTTAATATTGTTGGGCATTTTTTTTTGTGGGCTTTGACCACAATGTGTTTTTTCGTCTTTCCTCAAAATCTACAGAAATGTAGATAGGAGCATGATCACTTAGGTCTATTGTGCCTATATCTGCTTCAGTGATTTTAGATCCGTCTTTATTGAGAACAAAAAAGTAGTCTATTCTGGAATAGAGTGTATATGGATTTGAAACGAGGATATACTTGGCATGCTCTAGGGTCCATTTCCCTCCATATGTCAATCAATCCTATATTCCTCAATAAGATACAGAACTTCTTTTTAATTGTCCCTCCAGTGCCTTGAGGTGGACACATCTAATGTAGGCTGAATGCGAAGATTCCAATCGCCGCCACAAATTAGGGTTCCCTCAGAGTGGTTCACAATCAGATCCATGACGTCAGCATAGAAAGTGATCTCACCCCCTGGTGGAGCATACATTTAAGAGTGAAAACCTTTCCGTTAATATTCCCTTTAACCTGTACATATCTGCCCTCTTTATCCTCACATTCAAAACTCTGTTCAAAAACTATTCAGCGTGAAATCAAAATTGCAACTCCCCTTCTATTTTATATGTATATATTCTCTGCATAATAAATATTAAATAAATACATTTTATAACAGAATTTCGTTAGTTTTGATGTTTAGTGTGTCTGTCGTAAATATACTACTGTATGTCTATTCTTTCTTTTTTCCATTTTTGGTAAACTTTTATTTGGGTTCAGTTTACCATTCACAATGAAGGATGCTACTTGTAACACTTCTGAAGCCATTGGGTTGGTTGTATTGATCGTACCGTTGATAACTCTTGAATGTTTTTAATCTCTCTGATCGAAAACAACAAACATACACAAGAATCATAGGAACACAGAACAGCTGAAAGGGTAAATAAGAAAACAAAAGGGTTCATGCTGGAAATTCGGTCATCCAAACCAGAGCAGACAATCAACATGGGGCAGAAAGTCTGATTTTAGAAACGTATCACCATGTGACCACAACCCGAACATTCCCCACGATGGTGGCTCCATCTCTCATGTTGTTAAGTTCTCTGTACTCTGCATTTTCCTTAGGAGCATCTCTGCATCTCCTGGTGTTCTGAGCACGTGATTTTTACTTTCAAAAGTCACCAGAAGAGTCGCAGGGAAACAGAATCCATGTTTCAGTTTTCTCTTCCTGAGCTCCTCACAGATGTGGTGGAACTTTTGCTGTTGTTGGCGAACCTCGTATGGAATATCTGGAGCGAAGAAGACACGCTTGCCTTTGTACTCCTTTGTCTCCTTTAACCCTTGCAGCCTTCAAGACACATTATAATAAATAACAAATAATAATATTCAGGCCTTGTGGTTTATCACCTGCTGGTCTTGGTTTGCCCAGGCAATGTGTTCCCTCGACTGTGATGGGGGGGACCTCAACTCCTGAGCTAACAAGGAGCTGAGGAATGATCTTCTCCAAGAATCTTTCTGTGTCTTTCCCTTCCTCTCCTCCTTCTATACCCACAAACCTTCAGGTTAGGACGACGGGATCTGGACTCCAAATCCAGGAGCTTGCTTATCATGTTATTGCTTTCCGACACCAGCATCGTCACCCTGTTCCGCAGCACCTCCATCTCGGCCCTTTCTGTCTGCAGATGTCTGCATTGTCCTGCATTGTCTGAAAGAAGCCGCTCAACTTCCTCAATGCGTGCGCTAGTTATTCCATTCGGCTTTGAGTTTAGCGGCCACTGCGTCAGAAACAGTCGGAGCTATGGTAGCTAACAACTCGGCTCCTGAGAGACTCCATGGCACGCTGCACTTCGGACATATTGAGCCACAACCGATGACCAATTACAATCTCTCCCCCTTCCGACGCAAAGAAGTTGCGAGAGTCTCTATCTGGGCCGGCTGGGCCCCGCGTCTCCGGCATGGAGGGAGGTTTGCTAGCCATGTTAGCCTCGCTAGCCTCGCTCACCTCGTTAGCTTAGTGATGCGGGCTGGGTGTTTTCCAATGGAGCCGTGGGCTATCAGCTTTTGTTTGTTTTGGTCCTGTGGCACTACCAGACTTGTGTCTTCCTTGTTTACTCATCTTTCGTCCTTGTTCTTTGGGACTCGGTGGGTCAAACAATGGTTTTAAAACCAAGTTTTGCAGCAGCGGTGTGAGGTGCATCCACTCGTCATCATGACCGGAAGTCCCTGTTTTTTCTTTCTTTTAAATGTTATACTGATGATATTACTGATATTATCTGGATGTCAATGTGTTGGGGTTAATGTTTTAATCTAATGGTATTTGTAATACAAATTATTTAATTTGCTGCTAAAAAATTCAAAATATGTTGACGGCAGCATTTTCCTCGACCACCTTAAGACTTTGACACAATATCCTATTGAGCAAATTGACAATTATATTTCTAACCTGAACAACAAAACTGGATCAAGTCATATCAGAGCGGAAAAGCATCTTATTTCTACTGAGAAAAAAAAAAAAAACCAAGGAGTGCTGTAGGGCTCCTTTTTTGGGGTCCCGTTTTTTTTTTTTTAAGAATGTATTTGGCCTGTAAGTTTTATTAGACAGGACAGTGCAAGCGTGAAAAGGGATAACACTTGGGGAAGGATACACAGTACATTTTTGAGAGCTAGATTCGAACTCAGAAGCTTCGGCCCGCTCCACACAGCAGGCATATGTGCTATCCACTCAAGGCACTTGTTTTTTTAGCATTTACTACAAACAACCTCTCCGTCTGTCTGCACTGCCAAAGTCATCATATACGTTGATGATACTGTGCTGCTTGTTCATGGAAAAAGTGGCAAAGGAACTGACAATCCAACAGCAAAGGATTGACAGGGTGTATCAATATGTCCTCACATTAAGAGCAGACAAAACTATTGCCGTATTTTTTTTAAATTGAGGTAAATGTGTCTAAAACGTATATTCATGGTAAACAAATCAAAACTCTTGAGTAATGCATGTGTGTATGTGTGTATCTGAGGAAAGGAGAGTGTAGGATGATGTGAGTAGTAGTATTACTCTGAGGGTGAGATTATATGTTTGATTTAAATTAAATATATAATTGAAACATGGTCAAGTGTTCATTTATAATAGGTCCATTTTTTCTAGATTGTAACTTCGGACTACAGCTGGAAATGTGCTTATATTTTTTGCTTTAACGTGGTACAAGGTATCTTCATGTTTATTTTACACTGTTCCTGTACAAATAAAAGTATACCGTACCATACCAGACATTTTGCCAACATTACTCGGGCCTAGTGGTGTTTTTGACAGTTTTTTGATCAATATTTTAGAGTATGCTTGTAAAAAGACAGAGACCAGCAGGTAATGCAGAAGGACAGGTGTGACAAAATCATGGCATTGAGAAAGCTTTTGGCTTCCTCAGTTGAGAGCACGTTTCTTCTATGTTTGTGTCGTCTTATATTTATTGAAGTCGAGGAAGGAGTCAAGCATAAGTCCCAGATATTTACAGTGATAAAAATATTTGAACACCCTGCGGTTTTGCAAATTCCGGAAATCAATGATTTTTAAAGAATTTGTTTGTTATTGCTGCAAATAAGTATTCAACACCGGAGAAAATCAATCTTAATATTTGGTACAGAAGCCTTTGTTTACAATTACAAAGGTCAAACGTTTCTTGTAGTTCTTGACCAGGTTTGCACACACTGCAGCAGGGATTTGGGCCGACTCCTCCACACAGATCCTCACTAGAGCTGTCAGGTTTCGGGGCTGTCGCTGAGCAACACAGAGTTTCAGCTCCCTCCAAAGATTTTCCATTTGATTTAGGTCTGGAGACTGGCTAGGCCTCTCCAGAACCTTGATATGCTTCTTACGGGTCATTTTCATGTTGGAAGACCCAACCACGACCCATCTTCCATGCTCTGACTGAGAGAAATCTCACAATACACGGCCCCATTCATTCTCTCCTTAATACAGTGCAGTCGTCCTGTCCCCTGTGCAGAAAAGAGACCCCAAAGCATGTCGTTTCCACCCCCATGCTTCACAGAAGGGATGGTGTTTTTTGGATGGTACTCATCTTTCTTTTTTTTACATTTTATGAATGAAAAGTGCTTTATAAATACTTTGAAAAGTGCTTTATAAATACTTTGATTTAATTAGTCTTACACTGCACAATATATAATTCAAGTAACAGTCATCTTGGGTAAAAGTATTGGTTCCCTTTTCCACACCGCTCCTTCAAATGTTCAAATTTACTTTTTCTAATTTTTGTGTCTGTCCTTTGAAAATACTGGGTTAATTTTGTGAATCATTTAACGTTTTGTCTTTCCTATTTACTTCAGACTGTAAATCAGATGTTCCCTCCAAACGGTTACTCTTACTGGAGCAATTTCTTAAACCACACTTTGAACACCTGTTTCTGTAATATTATTTTGACATAATGGTAAAAATATTTGGAAAAATGGAATTCAAGTGCAAATCTCTTGTGCTGCTTCAGTTATACCACTAGAGGGCAGTAGTACATTGGAAATCTCTCTGGACCTTGTCAATTGAATATTTATTATACAAATTAAAAATGCATGAATACTTACACTTTTCAAAAATAAGACAGAAAACATTGTGGCATAACAGCTCTTATGGTGAGGAATATGCCATTTTTCCTTCTCTAATTTGTTTAAAGGTTCTCTTTTCTTATAATAGTAAATGCATAACACAGTGAAGCAAAAACAAAAATCTGTTTTCATCTTATGTTGTGCTTTCACTCACATTTCAATATAATGCAACTCATTGCGAAAGTATTCTAAATATTACGAACACAGTACTCATGTAACTGAATATGCTGCGAAATACATTTCATGCAGGTCTTCACTGCTGTTGTGTTTTATTTTAGATAATTAGCATGTTAAACTGGCATCTGAGCTAAAGGTTAACTAACTTTCAAGTGTAGATTTCTGATTTGCTTCTATTAATAATACTGGAGATAAATGACACAATATCATCAGAAGTAACGGTGCAGGACTATCAGGTGAACGAGTGCTTAGGGACCTGGGTGGACGTTCAGATTCAGCCTACTTTCACATCTGCTCCATACCTCATGTAATCAGTCAGAGTGTGCTGAACAGGCAATAAGAATGATTTTCTGGTTCGAGGCTCGTCTCCAAACGTGCTCTAGCGTTTATATGTTCACTGCAGATCAATAGCAGATGAAGTATGGCTCTAATGAGGCATGAGCGGCGTTCTGAGAGAGGTTTCAGCCATTTGCAGGGATGGAAGTCACGTTTAGGCATTCAGAATGGAAGTGTCTCTGTAAACTGGATACATGTTGCATATCCCTAATCTCATCTACTGAATTCACTGGATTGGTTCTGGCGCGTGTGAAAAACGTACATTAACGCTCCTAATTATTTGTGTGTGGCCGTTTTGTTAATTATTCTGTCCATATTGTTTATTTTGTTCTTGGATATAGAGTCACATGCTATATTTATACTTGATACCTTACTTTACTTTGCATATTATTATAGTTTTATGACATAGTATAGTTATTATTTTTTTTAAATTTGTTGTTTTTTTCGTATTTGTCACACTTAAATGTTTCAGATCATCAAACTGATTCAAATATTAGTCAGACAAGGAAACACAAAATGCCTTTTTAAATGAAGGAAGGAAACGCCAAATCCAACCCAACATGTCCCTGTGTGGAAAAAAAAAAAGTGTTTATCCCCTGTTAAAACATACCTGCGGTTTATCACACTTCAGTTCAGTTTCTCCAGCCACACCCAGGCCTGATACTGCCACGCCTGTTCTCAATCAGGAAGTCACTATTGGACCTGTCTGACAAAGGGAAGTCGACCAAAAAAATCGTCAAAACCCTGCTGAGAGCCAAATAAATTCAGGAACAAATGAGAAGGAAAGTCATTGAGAGCTTTGGTTATAAAGCCATTTCCAAAGCTTTGGGACTCCAGCGAACCACAGTGAGAGTCATTATCCGCAATTGAACAGAGAAGCTTCTAGGAGTGGCCAACCGACCAAAATTACCCCAAGAGCACAGCGACAACTCATCCAAGAGGTCACTAAAGACCCCACAACAACATCGGAAGAACTGCAGGCCTCAGTTAAGGTCAGTGTTCATGTCTCCACCATAAGAAAGACACTGGGCAAAAATGGCCTGCATGGGACAGTTCCAAGACTAAAATCACTGCTGAGCAAAAAGAACATCAAGCTTCAACTTTGCCAGAAATCATCTTGAGGATCCCCAAGACTTTAGGGAAAATACTCTGATTGACAAGACAAAGGTTGGACTTTTTGGAAGGTGTGTGTCCCATTAAATGTGATGCAAAAGTAACACTGCATTTCGGAATAGAAAAAAATACCAACAGTAAAAGTTGGTGGTGATGGTCTGATGGTCTGGGGCTGTTTTGCTACTTCAGGACCTGGAAGACTTGCTGTGGTAAATGGAACCATGAATTCTGCTGCCGACCAAAAAGTGTCCAACCATCTGTCCGTGACCTCAAGCTGAAGCGGACTTGGGTTCTGCAGCAGGACAATGATCCAAAACCCACCAAGTCCAGGGGGCAATTATGTTTTCACGCAGAGCCATGTAGGTTTGGATTGTGTTTTCCCTTAATTATAAAAACCTAATATTTAAATTAGTTTGATCTGAAACATTTATGTGCGAAAAACATAAAAAAAAAAAAAAAAAAATCAGGAAGGGTGCAATCATCATAGACACGCCACTGTTTATGATGATTCCAAAACACATTCCTAATTTGCTAATTTAGTTCACAGACAGATGAAGTGGTAAAGCCCCTCCACATTACTTTTCACCTGCCTGGAGGAGGAGCCAGAGCATAACAAACGTCTCTATCTCCATGGAGAATGTTTTTAAGTATAACTTTTACATTTCTATGGAATCATGCAGATGACACGCCGCTTCAGAATGTTACATGGTGTTGCTTTCTCGAACTTTGTGAATACTGTCGGTTCTAAGCACATTGTGAACGGCATGTCATCTCCAAAGCACACGTTTCTTGGTGTTTTGTATCGGGGGACTCTCTGTGTTTGACCATTCCTCCTCTTCACATGCTCCGACTTACATCAGGGCTATTTTCAGATCATTACCCCATGATCTGCGTGTGTGCGTGTGTGCGTGTGTGCGTGTGTGCGTGTGTGCGCTGTAGCTCCTGTGAAGTGTCTGTCTGAAATAGAAATGCTGCTCCTGCCTCGGGTAAAACTTGAGGAATGCCTCAACTCTGTAATTAGCAGAAGAATGCACAAAGTGTAACATAGATTCTTTGGTGCAGACATTCCATCTGGACCAATGGACAGTGTGATGTGTTTTTCCACGCAGTTTGAATGATCGCTAAAGAAGCTGCAGAGGGTCACTTTTCTCATCCTCTCTTATAGGAGGAGGGAGAGGCTTGATGTAGTTGCCAATAGCAACACCACGCACTCATTTTATACATTTACTTACTGAATGGACCTGCTGCCTCTGGACATGATAGTTACTGTAAAAACATGGCTGCTGCAGAGACAAAATGATGCTGATCAAATGCACCAAAACTGGCACTGAAAACAGTGAATGTAAACCGATCGGACTCGAGAATCAATGCAATACCAATAACCGATGTATGGATATTTAGCTGGAATGTGGAATGCTTTGTGGTTCTTGCTTTTTGGGTGAGAGCATTTACCCCTTAACTACTCAAAATCCCTGGTTCAGTACATTTCATGAGAGGTATTTTTACTTGCATGATAAAGCTGGCATATATTCATAATCCGTTTGATTTTTCATATATTTTAAATTGCAATTAAGCACTGCTTAATTGCATTCCAGATATGGACTCAATTTGCCCCGTAGCATTTCAGATTGGTCTGGCACAAAGGAGAGCGTAGTACAGTTTGCTCTTCTCCCTGGTGGATTTTAAATTCCTTTTAACTGTACTGCATTGTACACCTACAGCACCTGAATCTTGTCTAATCCCAGTTTAGTCCTTATATGGCCATTAGGTTGATCCTTTTCCTACTCTAGTCCAGATTTAGAGTTCAATTCCAATGTTGATGTGTTTGTGCATGTGCGAACGGAACGCACTCTAAAACATGCGGTTGTCATTAGACACATCTGAAGATTAACATCCAAACCTGTTCTCATTGTCTATTAAGAATTTGTTCACACTTGTCATTATTTGGGAACCCCATGTTTGGTATTGGGGTCACGGTACATTTACTACATAAAGATAAAGATTGCCGATTTGGTTAAATGAGTTGTTAATGGAAACAAGTCTTCTTTTCTAAATGTGTACGCTTGATGTTCAGTCCACATTAGACATATTAAACTCCAAAAGCACTGGAAAACGCATATACATTCTGCAAAGTAATTAAAAATATAGAGCTAATTGATATTTGGTGGGAGATGAACCCAAAAGCTCACCAATACACCAATTGCTCTAATCTACGTACGATCTATACTAGAATAGACTACTTTTTTATTTTCCCAAAAAGATAAGTAAAAAATGACTGAGGTGGACATAGATCGAAGTAATCATGTCCCTATTTACATTAGGGACAAGCTACTTTGTGCGTTTATTTGGAGGATAAACGCACAGGTTTAATACTAGTCTACCTAATGACCCCTTGTTTAAGAAGAAAATGTCAAAAGACATTAAAACTTGTGTAAAGGAAAACGACAATGGAGAAACTTCTCCACCTATCCCTCTCTAAAGCAGGTTTAAGAGGTAAAATTATTGCCATCACCTCGGCAAAAAAGAAACAAAGGCAGAAAAAACTTAAAGTACTGCAAGACGAACTGCACGCTAAGAATAAGAATCCTCAAATGCTACAGTAAATTAGGCAAAATTAATGATCTAGGGGTGAGGCAAGACTGTGCTTGGTCCCCCCTTTTGTTCGCTTTGTTCTTGGAACCATTGGCCCAATATATTAGACAATCGAAAACAATCAGTGGTGTCGCAATTGATGGGATGGAACATAAAACTGCTTGCTACCCGGATAATGTTCGATTATTTTTTTCCATACCAGAAACTTCCATACCTAAGATGAAGCATTACCTTCGTAATATTGGTCCAATGTCTGGATACAAACTGAATATACAAAAAACTGCAATTCTCTTACTGGCGACCAAAGACCCATCCATTTAAATGTGCAAATGGAATGTCTTAAATATTTAGGTGTAGTTCGCCAAAAAGATTTGTCAACAATGTTTTTCTCAAAAGGGAAATTATTTAGCACTGTAACTATAAAACGGGGCACCAAAAAAAAACGAAATATACGTTCCAAAATCACAGCTCATTTAGTCTGAATGAAGAGTACCAGGTTAGGGACTCTACATTAATTCTTAAAGTCATAGGAAACAGAACCATTTCATGTGATTTATTTATATATTGTGCATAGTTATTGTGGTTCCTATTCCTTCAAAGTTTTAACTTTATTTATTATTGTACTCAAAAGGATGCCAGTATTAACGACTTTAAGTTGACATTTGTGTGTGTTTGTGTGTGTGTGTGTGTGTGTGTGTGTTGCAGTGCCTGGCCGTGTGGGAGTCCTTCTTACTCTCTCAGAAGGTGGACCCAGCTCAGCACCAGAACCACAACGCCTCCACCTGAAGAGGAGCCAAACATCCCAACGCCAGAGCGCCCTCTCCTGCCAGACTAACACACATGACCAAAGACGGAGCATTCCAGAACACTGAGCGTAGAACCAGAGAGAGGAGACTCTGAAGAGCCTAAGCGACATTCTAAGAACTGTACAGACGCTTTGATTTTTGTTTAATAAAATATTTGTCCCTAAAGTTAGATTAGTAATGTTATTAACTTTTAATGGCAAAAGTGGGCATTAGTTCGACACATTGAGCTGCACTTGGGCAGGAGTCCAGACCAATATGCAAACCACTGCACTTTAGCAAATACTCTTACTGTAATGGTGTGTGCATATTTGAAGAATTCATTTGCAAAAACTGAGTGAATTTTAGGCTTTAAAGGCTTAGAGTTGGGCAATATATCAAAATGTGTATAATATTGGGAGTGTTGTTTTGAAGATATACAAAAGTTGAATATTGAGTATTGTTTGAAGTAAAAAAAAAAAATTTAGATGCTACAGTTTGTCTGATAATTAAACTGTTTTTAACCATAGACTATGGAACAAAGTCACGCAAATCTCTCAGGCTCGAGCGGCTGTTTTGGAGCTGAATTCCATATTTGGAAATCCGAGTGTGGGTTTCATGGCAACCGTAGAGCCAATCAATAGTGTAATAAAACACCAGGTTCATGTAGAGCATTTCATTAGGAACATTTTAAGTCCAGAATGTTGAGTCGGACCACAGCAGTGACGGAGAGAGTGAATGGGAGCCAGAGCTGAAGGAGCTGTAGTCACTTCAGGAACGCGCGGGCTGGCGGGCTAACGGGCTAACGGGCTAACGCGGTCCACTCCTATATACAGTCTATGGTTTTAACTGTGGGATTGACGTACCACCCATGTGAAGGCTTACCAGTTACTGCTTTGTCTAGCTGTGTTTTCAAAAGCCAAGTCTAATTTAGAGCAGCAAAAACATAATTCCATCTCTTCTTAAGCAAATCCCCTCATCTACTATTAATAATATATGCAGAAGATGGTCTCAAAAGGAAACGGCAACAAAACACTTTCAAAACCCGAGATATCTGTTTTTGCAAATGAACTCTTCATTTGTACACTAAACATTAGACATATTATAAGTTGTGGTTAATAAGGGACTAATTAGGTGGAATTCTGCCGCAGTGAAATAAATTAGCACAGATTTTATTCCATGCCTTTTTTTAATCAAAGTGGAAATCTTTTTTTCATT
The DNA here is from genome assembly GCA_015082035.1 of Chaenogobius annularis. NCBI lineage: Eukaryota > Metazoa > Chordata > Actinopteri > Gobiiformes > Gobiidae > Chaenogobius > Chaenogobius annularis. Next base: position 696,692 of record BJKM01000070.1, on the reverse strand, counting down.
TGATTATTATTATTTTTTTTTCCTCTCAAAATGTTTCTTAAGCTCTTGACATTCTCAGCTCTCTAATATGTGTATTTAACCTTTCTGCTCGTATACATTTCACCATGATGTGCCTTGAAAACACTATTGAAAAAGTGAAATGAGAACGCTACACTACTAAAGACTGACTATTTATGCAGCATTTGTACAATTTATGAAACATCTATTTAGGATACTTATACAAACTAATAATATCAGCCCTGATATAAAATCTATGGTGATGTTGGATTTAATTTGTTTTAAATTAAGTGCAAAACCAAACTAAGTTGATAGTAATAATAGAGATGTTTACATTTTGTTCCAATGACTGCAGAGATTTATGTTAATATTCTGTATTTTATATCAAAACGGAACTCCTTGCTCATTTTGCCATATTGATGTCATGTTGATGATAGTGAATAAATTAATCTTAATGTTGATTTTCTTCATGGACTCTTAGCCATGTTAAAGTAGGGTTACTGGCTCTGTTTACATGCATGCCTAAACTCTTATCCACCTGATCTCTGGACTTATGACTGGAGTGTTGAGATGCCGTTTAAACAGTGGCTGTGACAACATTTGAATTCAAAATCGGACTATTTGGAGTTAAAAGTTTAAAATGATACAGTTCGTATGTCGCTCTAAAAAGCCGCCGATCCGCTGACACATGTCACCAGGTGTTTGGCGGATTTCTCTTGCGCAAAAAAAAAATCTCATTATTGGGTTATCTGATTCTTTTTTATTGGCCATGCAAATGTTGGGGTCAGGTCATAACACATTTTCCAAAGCTGTTTGGTTGTGCATAAATATTTCTATTCCATGTGCCAATCTGTTGCCAAAGACCTTTTGATTCAAAGCATGTAGTTGCTATGGTATATATATGGTACTATGATTAACTGCATTTTTCACTGTCTGGATCTGGACAGCTTTTTTTATTTTGGTGAATTCTTTGGTAAAAGTCAAAGATACTTATTTGATTATTCTGAGTAGCCCAGTTTTCTAGAATACGATGGCATAATAAGAAACTGCTATTGTTGGATTTTGACAGAAGTGACAGATAATAATAAATCATTTGTTAATAATAATTACATGTGTGATGATTTAAAGACCAAATTACGCCAAATGTGCTATGTTTTAACAGTGCCTTTCTTTCCTATTTAAGAATAATCTTCTTCTTTTTTTTTTACAGATTTTTCAGTTGGCACAAATGTGTTTTTGTAAAAAATGCAGACAATTGTGTTGGCATAATAAAGACTGAGATTACACTAAGGATTTATTCTCTTTTATTGTATGATTTGAAGACCCTGCGATTTTGCATGTTCCCCCACTTAAAAATTATGGAGGGATCTGAAATTTTCACCGTAGGTGCATTTCCACTGTGAGGGACAGAATAAAAAAAAAAGGAAAAATCCGTAAATCACATTGTATGATTTTTAAATAAATGATTTGTATGTTATTGCCAGTGTTGGGTAGCATTACTTTTAAAAGTTAAATCTAGTTATTATCACCCCCGTGTACATTTCAGACCTCACACCTCACACCTCTACACTCCGAGCTTTTTCTGTTGTCGGCCCCAAACTTTGGAACGCTCTTCCTGCTCACATAAAGACTGCAGTTGATGCTTTTAAGTCTCGTTTAAAAACGCACGTTTATTCACTGTCGTTTAACCTGGCATGAGAATTGTGTCATCCTCTGATCGTCTTTTATTATTTTATATATTTTATATTGTTTTTAATTAGTTTTTAATTTGGTTTGTTGTATTTATGTATTTTATGTTCCCCGCCTAAGGCGGGATAGGCTCCCAGTGCCTCCCGCGACCCCAAAAGGGAACAAGCGGTAGAAAAAATGAATATATTTTTAACATATTTTACCTGTGCTTGTTTTGAACTCTGTGCAGCACTTTGGAGACTTTTGTGTTGGTAAAATGTGCTATAAAAATAAAGTTGGATTGGATTGGATTAAAAGTAACTTGTTACGCTCGTTACTGCCCTGGAAAACACGCATTACGTTACTACACTACTTTGTTTTAAAAGTAACCCATTAGATTACTGTTGCATTACCAATAATTAATATTATTGTTTACGAGCGATTGCGATGACGTCACTTCCAGCGGGGTCAGCCCTATAATCCCCGTACCTCCATTTGTGATGTCTGGCTGAATATCCACAAGAATCCCATCCAGCGATTGTCCACACGTGTTGTTCAGTTCGCTGTGCGTAACGAAGCAGCAGCGGACATGGTAGTGCACGCTGAAACCCGCTCTAAGTCAGACAAACAGCCGGGGGAGAAGGATCTGTGGTCCACTGATCAGATAAATGTGTGTATGTCAGCCTTGGGCTGTGGCTTCACCGCTGCCGGTGTTGGGGGCTTCCAGAGCAGAGACAGGGGCAGCTTTCGGCTTTGGCTACAATATGGGCTAATATCAATGAATTTCCCTTTTACATAGAATTTGGATGTACAGTCCTGACTTAACCAAATGAATATAATATCAACAAATTGTTCTTTTAGATTTATTTGATGCAGCTATCCTATTTTGTATTTTCCATTACTAAATTTAAAAATAAAGTGTACCGCTGCCCTGCATTATTGTTATTAATTCAAATAAATAAATAAATATTTGTTACATCTGCTTACCTAGGGGAGTGAGGAAGTAACAAAAGATAACCAAGAATGTAAAATGGTGACTAAAAATGTATTATTTGACAGATGAAGAAAAAAAAAAAAAAGAAGGTAACACAAGGTGTCCAACATTTGTTTAATTAGCGTATAAAATTATAAAGTCACTTAACAATAAACAGAGATTTAAAGGAATAAAATATTTAGGAAACTTGAACGGGAGGCCGTCAGGCTGAAGAAGGAGGACTATCAGGCCTCTTTGGCTTGTGGGACTCTTGAGGCCGTTGACGGGTATCGGCGGGCCAGGCGGGCCGCAGCTTGTGCTGTCGTAGAGGCATATGAAGGAGCGTGACGAACTGATTGCAGTTGTCCAGTTTTACAGCAATGGGCAAACTGGCCTTGAACAGAAAGTATGTTTTTGATTGATGTTATATATGTCAAAAAAGTTGTTTCTATTCAATGATAATCATGTGTTATTATGCAAGTTCAAAAAAGGGCTTATGGCCTTAAGTGTCTTGGAGGAGGTGGCACAACACCCTCGGGCATTTGAGGGCATCCTCCAGGACTCCACCTCACTCACTGCCAGGGACCTCTCTGTGCTCTTCAAACACTCTTTGTCTCCTTCTGGGGCAAGCAGACACAGACTGGAGAGCGATTGACTATAAGAAGTAGAGGGTATGTACAACACCATTAAACAATCTATAAGAGTGTTATACACGTGATAAACTCTTCTTATTTTGTGCACAGGAAGCCAGGTTCAAAAATTGAGCGCCGTGACATTTTAATCTTTGCCACAGGGCTGAACAGGATCCCTGCAATGCGGTTCCAGGATCCACTGGTTTATGCACCCTGGACCCGATTTCTCAAGATATCCTAAGGCCAACACGTGCAGCATGAGCTTAAGCCTCCCTGTTGGCTTTGGTTATGATGTTTTCAAAAGCAATATGGAGTTGTGAATATGCTCATCAAAACAATTCAGGGAAGCCGAAGGGGGGCTATTATGTCTTATACATAACTTTACTTTTGTTTGTTTGTTTATTTGTATTTCTCCCCCTCTAATCTGTTTCTTTATTTTACATGTATTGGCTCAAATTGTTATAAATTGTTATTATTATTTTTCACTTAAAATGGAGCCTGTATTTATTATGACAACGATGAGTGCTGTATTCTCCCGGGCCTCGATACCCCCGTCTGGGAGACGAATTAGAATAATTCGAAGAGGATCGGAGGGAGGGGTACGAAGTCACGAACGCTGATGTGTGTGACCTGGATGCGTAAATAGTGTAGCCGCAGGAAGGGGGCGTGATAGGGGTGTGGTCTTGCTCCCGAATTTCAGATAACAAACATATCTTAATTTCTTGCCATTCTTAACAAAAAACCCAACGACGGCATACCTCTAGCTGCAAGCATGTTACTGTGGCAACCTGACAGATACTACCTTAGACACTGCCTTAGACAGGCATTTTGAATGGGATGAAAACATTGACTTTTAATTTTAATTGTCATTAAAAGTTAAAATTTGGCACACGTATTCTCCACATCACACTGAACATAGAAACCACAGGGGACTCGAACCGTGCGGTCGTGAAAATGTTGAATGAAGTAGTATGAAGTTGATACTGTTTGTGAAGGAGGGGTGATGTAGGCGGGGGGATTAGAGGTCGCACTTTTCCACCTCCAAGGCTCTCTAGCCAGCAATATAGCATGGTTTCATTCAAACATGCCCTGTGTCTCCTTGGACGCAGCCATACATGTCCTGTATGTACACTGTCCTCTTGTCCCACTTGTCCTATTGCAGCACCCGCTGAAGACAGGCTTTGGAAACTGCACTGACACCTTTAGAGTCAGTGTCTTAAAGATTTTTGATAACAAGCTTGTTGTGCACCATCATTGTAACATCTTGGCCAAACATAATCTTTTGGGTTGTGAAAATGTTAAGACTGTTTTCCAATATGTGCCTGGTGTTCAAAATTCTAAATGGCTTGGGTTTTTAACAGATTTAGTGTGTTATGGTGTTGCAGTGCCAACGTCTTCATGACTGCATCCAACCTTTTGTCAAGCTGCTCTCGGACAATCAACTTTCTCAGTGAAATGGCCCCTAGAGTTAAAGTATCTTTGGACACTTTTCAAGACACCAAGGGCCATATTTTGCCCCTGGAGTTAACTTTAACGTGGGCACAGCGGAGATCATTTTGTCACATCTTGCAGTCGGCGCAATTGATGACAGCGCAGGTGGTCGCTTTTCCCATCACTCAAAAAAGACTTTCAGCATTAACAGTTTTGAGAATAAGAAAGTGTTGTATATGTAATTGTAATTTGGATTGATTTCGCCAATCAGAGCCTATTGAAGGACAGCCCTGTCTGTACAGCTGATGTGTCAGGAACCAGTGGAAACAAATAAAGGTGAATTAACTAAAGAAACAACGCTCCGAGGCTGCATTTCCATGATTTATTTAATTTATTCATTTTATTTTTTTAATTTTGGAAGCACATTGAAAGACGGGAAATCAAACATGCTGGGGGAAGTACGGCAGCTTGAGCACTATCCTCTGCTTCTTACTACTTTTCTATCAAACAATATTTAATATTTTATTTCACTTACGATCTGTTTAATGCTTTTTCTTCTTCTTCTCCTACTTCGTCGACCAGAGTGAAACAGGCACTTTGATGACCTGTGGATCCAGATGCTCCTCAACTGCCTGGAGAAACAGTCTTTACTCCATATGAACGCTTCTTCATCAACCTCGAAGAATTGGTTCTCCTGAGAAGGTCCAGCTCCACTGTATCTCCGCCTGTCCGTCCGGGGAAGTCAAATCTCTCCTTCACTGTGGAACTCCTCCAGGTTTTTACTTTTCCCCAAAGAGGTTTGGTAGTTTTTCCTGGCCGAGAAGGAGGGTTTAAGGACAGGGGGGCTTGGAACATCTGTCTAAGGACACAGGACGCTGGGACATTTCCCTATAAACATTGTTTATTCTGTTTTTCACTGTCGAGGCAACTGCTGCGGTGAATTTGGGCAATACAAAAATAAATTGTATTGAATGCAATTGAATTGCTGTGGGCAGAAGCTTTGTCCTGGAAGCATCTTTTTGCAGTAAACATGATCAATGAATGATTTCTGATTTCTTGCCTTCTTTGCACTGATTGGCTGAAGAAAGGAAAGTCTTACAGGCTAAGCAAAATAAAAGGGTGGGAATCATCATTTTATTAAAATATGAAGAGAATGCCACACACGTATGGCGTAAATTACGGTGCTCGTTTTTGGCGTGTGACGCAAAATGCGCTGCCCAGTTTTTAAAGCCAACCTGCACAGAAAAAACGCACTTATTTTGAAAGACTGACGGAAAAGACGCCGCTCCTAAGTGATGGAATGTGACCATCCTGGCTTTCCATATTCACCTGCTCATACAGAGGAAAGGATAGAGACTGTTCTCGATTTTACATGATAAAGGCCCTCTAAAATGTAAAAATGCAAAACACAGAACAAGAGAACCCGACCACAGAGTAAAAAATTTAAATAAAACTTTAAAAATAAAAATACAAGTGGTACAAAACATTAAATGAAATAAAATGACGGCTCATATAAGTCCCACTCATACTGGTTGCAATGACATAACACGTCTGCTTGGGCATTATTGTGACAGTGAAGCTTACGTCTTTTAGCTGCTGAGCTGTGGACGTGATCAGCTGCCGTTGTGTGAGGCACAAGACAGACACAAGCGCTGAAGACAAACTTGCTTTCATGCATTGCTCACAGCGGCTAAGAATTAAACGCGCCATCCTGAATAAATAAATCATCTCATCTACTATTTTTAGCGTCAGAGTGTGGAAATGTGCTTCTTTTTTATGTGGGGCTCTGTAGGCGGTATAAGTAGGTTACTGTGAACACTTAATCATATGAAATATTCAGAGGGATTCTTTAAATAAAGCATCACCCAGAACAGAAAGCCCCTTGTAAGCGCCTTTTTTACACAGAAGTAATGATGTGTTTGTACTTTGAACATGTCCGCTCAAGAGTGTGTGTAGTACACACACTCTCGAGAACGACAGAGAGAGAGAGACAGAGAGGGAGAGAGAGAGAGCGAGAGAGCTCTGGTGCTGGGGCAGGGGCCGGCCCAAGAGAGACAACGCTGGGCCAAACAGTGACTATTGTATGCTGTTCTGTTTCATCCCTACTGATCGTGGTGCTTCAGTCATTGAATGATCACGCTTTGCACATGGGCAGGTCGAGAACTAATAACAACAAAATCACATTGTGACCTTCCGATGACCAACATGAGCCTATTTAGTCACATGACACCAGAAGGACAAGCCCTTTTTGCTCTTCTCGCTCTTAGGTCGAGTGTGTTCAGCTGGGCTCTTAAGATTTGCTTTTTTCTTTTTCCTTTTGGTAAGTACTTCAGGCTAGTATTAATTTAATTTCAACCATCAGTGGCGTTTTCAGCTCAGAGTGGTATTTTTTTCTGATCTGGATGAATCTCAAGTGGCGTTCCCTGCTCGACCTGATCCTCCCACATTGTGGCTTTTTCCAGTTTTTTTCTCTTGTCGTGAGTTGATATGCTATAGACCTGATATACAGTAGCTCCTCTCCAACCTGATGATGGTCATGCTTTACTGTATGTCCCTTGTGTTTGGAAGTGGACCATCTTAGGGAAGGTCTAACTGAGACCGCTTGTATGAATTGCAGCATCACGCCTAGATCCCTGCACGCTGCACGCTCGGCCATGTTCGAGGAGCCTGAACCGTCATCTGATTTGTAGCCGTTCAACCTGCTAATAGCGAGGGAACGGTGAGAAAGCGCTCTTCTAATGCCGGTACTTCCTCTATTCCCTTAGGGCGGGGCACTCTGCCGGACTGTCCCTGAAAGTGGTTAACTTTACCTCCGCTACTCCCTATCTCCCTATGGGCCGGGGGTCATGCTCAGGGGAAGCTTTTCAGCAGGATGTGGTTTCTGTTTGTGAGGACGGCGCCCTAAGGTGGCGTCTGATTCACATTTCCAGGACCCCGAACCACACTGCATTCAAAATGTTGTTTGTTCTGAGGCATCAGAATTGAGCTCTGATACCTCCATCTGCTCTAAGGGGGGTGCATCCACTTCTTGCTGCTATGCAGGACGCACCCAAGTCTGGTCTGGATCACATGCCCATGTTGTGGAACCGGCTGTGGCTTGTCTTATTTTAGCCCCTGATGAGGCTCTGCAACCTAAAGACAGGGGCCAGCGCCCTCAATGTCACACTACAGAAGAATTGTTGTGCAGAGCATACGACGCTGGGCTGTATTGGCATTTATTGTTGAGTCTGGCGACTTCACTGGCGGCTTTTGGTGTTGATGCACGTACGCAGGGTTTGGTTGATACGACCCTTCAAGCTTTTGCTTTATGTCAAGGGAGTTTGGCCAACTGCTATCCACCCTACCCAGGTGTATTGGCAGGTGTGTTTGGTGCAATCACATTTGACTGAGACATGCGGGGGAAGCTTGAGGATGACCTGTTTTTCCGGGTGAGCTTTTTGGGGCTGCAGCACTGGAGGCTCTTCAGCGCACAGTCCAGTCCTCTCAAACAAGACACCGGTGGGCCTTCACCATCGGGCCCCTCTCTAACCAACAAGGGGGAATCTTAACTGAGGATTACAGGCCAGCGGTCGGTTAATTTACCCCTGAACAGCTCCGGTACTTGGCTGCCAACACACCAGATTCCTGGTACTGACCATTTTGTCATGGGGATACCAACTACAGTTACAGCGCCAGCCTTCCGTTTTTGGCAGGGTCCGAATGACCAGGCCAGGACACTCAACCAACCCTGCTGGACAAAGGTAACATTGTGCCTATGAACTCGAGGCTGGATCCGGTGACTAATACCAAATGTTTTGGAATTAGTTAGCATTTTGGCCTGCGTCATTTCCTGATGAATCTATGGAGCACAGATTTTCTCGTGCGATCGGACAACACGTCTGTGGTTTACCTTATAAATCACATGAGGGAGACTAGGTTGGTGAAGCTTACACAGAGAACTTGGCAGCTTCTAATGTGGGCGTCAGTGCAGTTTACCAGCCTATAGGTGATTTATCTTCCGGGAACGCAGATTTCCTTTCTAGACAGACTCTATTGCCAGGGGCGAGATAAGAAGCAGTTCCTATGAGCTGCACGGTTTAAAGGAGACATGTCGCCATGAGGATTTACTTTATGCCAGATCTGGCGTAGGGAGGTTTCGCCACGTCTGTGAAGAGCTCAAGAGGAGAGACCTTTGACATGGGTTCACTTTTCCAGCCACTTTGTTGGTGACACACAAAGGTAAAAAACACTTATTAAAAACACCAACGCAAGTAGACATGCGCCTCAAAAGAATACAGATAAATGAATAACAGCGACAAGATGTGATAGATGACCCAACATGGGGTGGTGGGCATTTTTGTTATTTTTATGATACTAAGTTTGGTTGCAAGTTAAGGAAACAAGACTGTTTAACTGCTATGGGTTTAATTATTTTTAAATGTGTTAATAGTGTTAATAATGTTAACAATGTCTTCTGTAAGTTCAAGAATATTTGGTCAGCTCTATTTCCTCTTATGCCTGCATTGACTTTTTCTCACTACTCCAAGGATTAACAAAGGGACCTTTAGTTATAGAGCTCCGGAGGACTGGAAGAATCTCCTTGCACCTTTAAGAGCCATCACTTCGCTTCACTGACACATTTAAGGACTCCATGTATCTGTCGCCCTTCGAGGCAACTGCTGTTGTGATTTTGGGCATTACAAAAATAAACTGAATTGAATCTGCTAAAATTAGAATGTTTGTTTATTTATCTGCTTCTATAGCACATCAATCAGGCTTACTGATGTATTTGTAGAAGCATAAGGATAACTGATGTGGGTCAGCTGAGCACATTTTCCTTTTTCTTTCTTTCTCTTCTTGCTTTACATGGTCTTGTCTTTTGTCTATTAATGTGATTGTATAAGTAAAAAATTGGATTGGACCTCCTTGAAAAAGAGATGATTAAACTCACGGGGCAATCTAAAATAAATACATAATAGGTAGGAACGCCATGTTGGCAATTTGATAATACTCCCAGGATTTCTAATGTTGTGGTAATATGATTAAAATGAACATTAAAAAAAAAATCCAACTTAAATAAAATATAATGCAATTAAGCAGTAGAGTAAATATGAGGAGCGATTATTTTTCTTCTTCTGGGAGTTTTGGCTCATGCGCCCCGCCTGGTGGCAGAAAGTGAGTGCAGCAGGCAAGAGTGTGGTCTGTTTTGGATGTTATTTGCCTTTTTATGGCCGACATTTCTATTGATTTTAAGAGTAAAAGTGAGCAGATAAATGGGCCACTTGTGACTCCAATGTTAAACACAGCTCCACATTATCCTGATCTATCACCAGAGCCACCGCAATTATCATTGTAAGTAAACGAACAATAGGCTCTTTAACATGTAGACCCTGGAACTGTGAGGACATGATTTGTCTGTGGAGCTGAGACTGCTGCCGTTAGACGAGAAAAGCAGCTTCTTCGCTACTTAGTATGTTTTAATAGTTCATTTTTAGGGGCGTTGTTGACTGTACAGTCCGATAGAGAGAGGCTAATGTGAGGCTGTGGCTTCTCTTATTCCACTGACACTGAAGTGAATTTGAGTGTTAAAACTTTCCAGAAACATTCTAAAACTTTTACCTAAGCCCCCGATGTTTTTGCCGACAACCACAATCGAGAAAATGTAAGATAGTGACCTCAAATCTGGTGCTTTGACGATTTATTAGCTCCACTGGTAGCATTGCTCAGTTAACAGTGCTGTGTTTTCTGCTACCACAGCTAGACGTGACCTCACCGTGATCGCTCGTATTGCTTCCCTATCTAACCATCTGGCCCTCACCCCTCAGGCTCTACCCAGACAACTGTCGTCCTCCAGCCACACCGCCATAACACTAAACATACGGTGCCACACAGCCAAAAGAGCACAAACAGCTGTAATTGTATATTTAATTTTTGTTTGACATTACAAAAGTTAACATTATTTATATAAACCATAACAGACGTGTGCCCAATCCTAACCAGACATGAAGCCTGAGACAGGACATCAGGCCAGGCCCTGGGCATAGTCTACCCAGGTGGTTGCTAGGGCTCCATCTGGTGGGAGGATGCAAAAATGTTATTATTAAAAACAACATTACTTCACATTACAGCAGGTCCTAGTGGCGCAGGCAGGAGTGCACTGAAAATCAGGAGCGGGTCTAGTGTTGGGTGTGTATGTGGGTCTAGTGCAGGGGTCGGCAACCCTCCAGAGCCGGCTAATATAGCTAATATACACTTACATCCTGTGTTCCCTTCATATAAGGCTTGTATAAGAGATTTGTTTTTTTTGGTCCGATATGGCTCTTTGAACATTTGGCCGACCCCTGGTCTAGTGCAAGCCCTGGCCATGTTTTAAGCCAATGGGAGCGCTCATTGGCACGTGTCACCAGTTTAGCCTTTAGTGGCTACATTCAGTCGTTCACAGTCCAATGAACATGCGCAGTAATGCTCTTCTCCCACATGAGCACGTTCGAGGAGCACGTGACCGCTTCGACCAATCACAGTGAGAGCAGCTAGAGCGGCCGAAACTTATGACTAAAAAGCAGTTTTTTTTAAACAGAGAAAAAAATCTTGATCTGAATAAATGCAAAAATCACCACAAAATCTGACCTTTGTTGAAGCTGTAGGTCAGCCGAACATGAGCAGTTTGTTTTTAGAGTGCGCTCTAGTGGAAAAATGCTTACTGGACTGTGGAGGATTTTTTTTACTGCAGTTCCAACAGGTTTAAGCTTGCAATCTAAATATTTTTTTAATATATATTTCCCCCCCCTTATTTGTAAATGCAAATATACAGAACACAAAACAGAAGAACCAGAGAGTGTAATGAAAAAATAAATAAAATAAAGTCACAAGCAGACATCAACTTAACTTAAATACATTTAAAATCACGGCATGATTAAATTTAAACATAGTCCAAAGTCTAGTGAATTTTTCCATTTCCAAATTTAGTCCGAATGTAATTTTTTCCATTTGTCTAATGTCTGCCACGATGTCAGTCCAGTCCTTAACCATTGGTGTGGTCCATGTCATCCATTTCTTTGTGATGGACTTTTGTCCTGCCATCAGTAGTATGTGCCGAAGGTATCCGATGATTGTGTCCATGGCAGGAGTTCTGAGGCCCATATACATTGTTCTAGAATTAAGTGGGATGACAATGTCAAAAACTGCCTGCAGGGTATTATTAGCTTTAGTCCAATATCCCTGAACGACTGGACAGTCCCAAAACACAAGATAGTGGTTTTGGGACTGCCACATCCTCTCCAACAGTCTGCATTTCCCTGTGAGTAATAGGCACTTTGACATGGGGTTATAAAGAAACGTGACACACTTTTCCAACAGAATTCTCTCCAAGCATGTGATTTTGTGGTTCTCCAACATACACTTTCCCATTCATAATCCGCCAGAACAAAGTGACCCTCTCTTTCCCATTTACCCTTAATGTAATCAGTATAGTGGCTGCACAAGTTGTTAATACATCCGTATAATTTAGATTTTAATCCCCTTGAAAGTTCAGATTTATAAGCTTTAATAAATGTTTTAGTCAAAAGGTGGTCATCATTCTTTAATTTCTTGGTTATAATAACTCCTTATTTGTAAATATCTATAAAAGTCCGGTTTCTCTAGGGCTAGGCCAACGGATTATTTCAAAACTTTAAAGATCTTCAAATGATTCTCCTTTCCAATCTGGGAAAAGACCTTTATACCTTTTGTTGTCCAGACTTTAAATTTTGAGTCTGTGCTGTTAGGTGTGAAATTTTGACCGTAAGCCAAACAATTCAAGATTTTAACATCTTTGTTTAGTTTGTGTGTTTTGATTAGCTGTTGTAAGAACAGATTTGACTCAAGGGGTCCACCCCCCAATTGAGCTCACCATTGAGCTTCATATTCTGGGTCACACCAGCCCAGCACTCTGATCTGAGCTGAAACAAAGTTGTTTTTAAACAAGGTAAACCCCAGCCTCCTTTTTCTTTTAATTGTAAAGTCTTAAATCGGATACAGTTTTTTTCCCCCTTGCCATATACATCTTGAGATTGCTTTATTCCACTCATCAAACAGCCGGTTGGGGATGGAAACTGGAAGAGTCTGGAACAGATAGAGAAACCTGGGTAAAACATTGATTTTTATAGTTTCAATCTTTTGACTTAGACTTAAGTAGGGGATAAGGTTCCATTTTCCAAGATTTTCTGGGCATGACATAGGAGCTTGGTAGCCAAACGCTCTACCGCCTACTGTGCTCTGGAGAGCGAAGTGCTCCATCCCAATAGAGCTAGAGATCGCCATTTAAACGGTATTCATTTTTCATGTTTCATGTGATGGCTCACGATCCTGGATACAATATTTAAATGGTTATTTGATTAAATGCATTAAATGACCTTCAGTAGCCTTGATCATCAGATTGAAAGTTGCTTAAGAAAGAGCTACCCGGAAACTGAAATAGTAGAAGCTGTAGTCTTGGACTGAATTTAAGGAGTTATTTAGAAGGAAAAATGTATCTCAGTCCAACCAACTTGTGACAAATCTTAAGAGCCTATTACACAGAAAAAGATGTAACTGTGTTGTATCAACAACTGACCAAAGCAACGCAAGGAGCTAATGAAACACCGCTTGACTTTCTAGGCAAGGCAAGGCAAGTTTGTTTGTAGAGCACAATTTGTACACAAGGCAATTCAAAGTGCTTCACACAACAGGAAAAAATGCATTAAAATCACAAAGACATGGCAGAAATCACAAAATAATAGTTCAAGACATAAAAGAGAAGAGTGCAAAGAAAAGCATTTCAGTCATATGCACAGCCAAACAAAACAGTTTTTAGTTTAGATTTGAACAATGCCAGAGTAGCGGCCTGTCTCACATCCTCAGGAAGACTGTTCCAGATTTTAGCTGCATAAAACTGTAATGCAGATTCCCCATGTTTAGTCCTGACTCTGGGCACCAGCAGGAGGCCGGTCCCTGAGGTCCTCAGAGTCAGAGATGGTTCATATGGCACTAACATGTCCGAGATGTACTTTTGGGGTGCTAGGCCATGGAGAGACTTGTATACAAGCAGAGCTGCTTTGAAGTCTATTCTCTGAGCCACAGGGAGCCAGTGCAGAGATCTGAGCACAGGACTAATGTGATCATACTTCCTGGTTCTAGTCAGGACCCGAGCAGCAGCGTTCTGGATGTACTGCAGCTGTTTTACAGCTCGTTTGGAGAGGCCAGAGAGCAGGTCATTACAGTAGTCTAATCTACTAGAGACAAACGCATGGATAAGACTCTCCAGGTCTGGTTTAGACACTATGCTTTTGATTTTGGCAATGTTTTTTAGTTGGTAAAAAGCTGCTGATGTGATTGATCTGACGTGGCTGTTAAAATTCAAATCTGAGTCCATTGTTACCCCCAGATTTCTAACTTGATTTGTAGGTTTTAGAGCGAGATTCTGGAGGTGACTGCTAACACTTTCTCTTTGTTTCTGTGGGCCAAAGATGATGATTTCAGGCTTGTCTGAGTTCAGCTGGAGAAAGTTGTTTTGCATCCACACACTGATCTGTTGGATGCAGTGACAGAGTGAATCCACTGGTCCATATTCTAATTAGAGTGCTTGATTTAAGTCAGAAAATCTGCTTTGCATCTGACCGTACTCAGTCTAATCTCAAGTACAACCAGGAGCTTGTCCAAAGTAAATGTTTCCAGCCACTGATGACCGGACTGTTAAATGACAATATCAGAGCTGAAATGACTATGTACTTGCAGGACGAGAACAGCACTCATGAGCTCCTGTTGCAGAAAATTCTAATCACACAATACAATGAAATTGAACAAGCTATAAAAACTAAAGCAAACAGGTCTCCCTTTAGGGCTACACTAAATGTTATAGAGAAGGCTGAAGCAGTGAATATTCCCTGCGTAGGCCAACCTGTAGCGAAACCAAACAATTTAACCAAAGAAAATTCACTCTTCACTATAATAGAGGAAAGTAATACAGCAATCAGAGGGCTAACAGGTCTTGCACTTGTGCAGACTGTGCAATGTGACAAAAGAAATGACAGTGACAAACAAACATAACATTTATAAAGTCAACTCAGAGACAGAGAAGGCAATGTACGGCGTGCAAACAAAAGAACAAATATTGTGGCCATTGCTTTAAGTGTGGCAGTAACTCTGCCCAGTAACAAAGGGCAAAAGGATGTAGCGTGGGGGGAAGTCAGAAACAGGGAAACTGGAGGAGGCTGTGACTGAGGGACGTGCCACAGCTCCAAGACCAAAGTCCCCAAGTGCTAAACCCCCAAACTACAAAAAGGTCCAGCATGTAGAGTCAAGTCAAAGCAGGCACACGCTTACACCAAAGACTGAGACAACTCATGCCAAAGCTAAAGACCAACAATCCAGCATGCTTAACTTTAGTCCAAAACACAGAAGGTAGGCAAAATGGTGCAAAATGAACAAGTGGGGACACAGGAGTCCAAGTTTCAATAATGAGTGAGTCATGGAGATGTAGTAACTTGAATTAAAAGTCCGTCCAATCAGTGATTTACTAAGTGTGATGAACTTTTAGACTTGAGAGCTGTAAACGGATCTGAAATCCCTTTTCAAGACTGGGTAGAGGTTAGCCTTAGCCTTTGTGATCCTAAAGGGAAAGCTGCAGCTTCCAGTTCCATGCGTAGTAAGTCATGACATAAGGAAAAACCAACAATAGGGTTCAATGCTGTTGAAGAACTGATAAAACAGGATCCTACTGATTCTAGTGACAAAGTAGCCTGACTCAGAAGCTCTTTAAACGTTGGTGCAGGGAAAGCAGGTCTTGAAACTTATTCATACATGGACAATTGAAACTGTCACAAACCCAGTCAAAACAGGGCGCACATCTGTGAAATTTAATGTCCAAGTGGAAAATGCACTGTATTTGTATTTGTTGTAAAACAGATCTGAGACTAACAGCTACAGCTGCTGGCCCCCATTTCGGTCAGCGATCCTATTGTTTATAGAATGATTGGCAATGACTAAATAACAGGCTACTGACAAGCTCAACACCTGCTGTGTTGAGCAGTACCAGCGACTGTATGGCGTTGTGTTCCCGCTGTGTTTCAGAACTGCAGATGTTGGATAATTTCCCTCTGTTGCTGTGGTACAGCACAACAAAGACTTACCTGCACCTCAGACAGACTATTCTCACACAAACAAGTCTTAAATGCTCATGCAAAAGATGACTAGTTAAATGAATATTATAATTGTTAAAACTCACAAAAGTACGTTGTACTCTCATTACGTTGTTGTTAACAAGTGTGTTGTGGTAAGTTGTCGCTGCTTGTGTTTTCAGCAACTCAACGCTGTAGATAAGGATCAAAGCCCAGAACTTTATTATTATTAGTGTATTCATATAGCATTTTCTACCTTCAAGACACTCAAAGTGCTTTACTAGGCAATGTGGGTGAAGTGTCTTGCCTAAGGACACAATGACTGGTATGTGGTGTTCCAGCAGACTCCCGTCCGAGAGCTGACGAGATTGGGCGTTGGCAAGCAGGGATGGCCACATACAACTCTGAAGTATCGATCCTTTTCATTTTAAATTGTATTTTATGACTAACAGTGGAGAGGCATCAGCATGTGGTCTACAAAATGGTTGTATTTTGTATTTTTGTTGTAATTGCACCACCTTAGCATTTTACAAATTAGCGTGTTAGTTGAGCTAAAGGTTCGGATATGCTTCTAATAGGAATCTAGTGACACTAAATATTCTATTTACATGTTACTGGAGATAAATGACATAAATATCATGAAATAAACATGTTATATACTTTAATATGGGGATTGGCTTCACTTTATTTTAAGGACGTTCGATTTCATGTAACTCTGAAGCATCTGCAAAGTGTAAGAGTTTGAGCCAGGGGCAGAGAGAGAGAGAGAGAGAGAGAGAGAGAGAATTGTCTCTGGGGTACATGCTTGTGTCCATGAAGATGTTGTTGCTTTAAAATGTTCCACAGAAGCTCGTCTGAGCGCCGACATCCAACATAACCCTCCTTCTAGTTATAGTAGTTAAAATAATGCTGCTGACCTCCAGAGAAAATAAGTTCTACACGGACATTGTTGACTCATGAACAATGGACATTTTAGAATCAGAATCAGAAAGGTATGAGGGGACAAAGTAACAAAAATTAAAATGAAACATATTATTCAGGGAGTAAAACCTCAATCATTGAAAGTAGGCAAGGCTGGCAAGGCAAGTTTATGTGTAGAGCACAATTCGTACACAAGGCCGTTCAAAGTGCTTCACACAACAAGAAAAAATTACAGAAATCACAAAAACTTTCATTTATATTCATCCAATTTAATAATTTTGCTGACATGAATATTCATTTGACATTGTCAGTCTAACAGGTGTCTCCGGGATGGGCACATCGCTTTTAGATTGATTCTTCCGCGCTCTCTGCCTCTGCACACGTCTGTACAGAGCGGATGTATCTTTTACGACTATCTTGTCAACATCTCCACCTTATGCGTGGTGCTTTTGTATCTTTAACTACGGACCCTGTCTCATCTGCCCCCTCCCTAGATTTAGCTTTCGCTTATCTAATTGTCCCAGACAAAACTGGACCATAGCTGTTAGTGTTAAAACTGGCTCTTGATCAGTGGGTGGGTGCGCCATGATCAACTGGACTTTGAAGTGGCCCTAGGGCCGACTGACAATATATCCAGTGTTAGAAGTAAATGTGTTAAGAATGCTGTTGTGAATGGGTCTACCTGGTTAATTTCGATGTCCTTATCACGTAATTGTCATAAATGTAATATTTTTTATCATTTAATATTACATTTTCATCATTCAACGTTTGCGTCTCAACCATTCATCTGATCAGAGCTTTCACTTCTTCATCTCGTGAATTTTTGTTACTTCCACTAAACCATATTACGACAGTGGTAGAAATACAATGTCTTCTTTTGTAGTCTAAAAGTCCGAGCGAGTTCGCGGCAACGCTTCTGGGCGATACGCTTCAGTAAACGCAACTTTATGGAAAACTTTGAAGCGGACTCTGGTTGGTAAGTGTCCGAACAATTCTCAGTAATGCATTCCAGTAATTTTAAATAAATGTTGCGCGTAAGCTTTGGGCTAATGGCTAATGCTAACCTCAGACTTTTGTATTAAATACAGATCCTCATGGGTGTATCAAGCAACAGGCCTGTTTAGTCTACAATGACGTAAGGCTGTAAACACGACAGAAATGACTCTGTAATGTCTCTCTAAAAATTAGTGGGCTCTTCTTTGCCTTGTTGACAGTGTACTGGTCTGTCGTAAGATGTTTGTATAAATATAACAATATTTTGGAACATATGTGGAACATCTGCTCCAGACCACGTTCTTTAACCAGAGTCTCACTCTCCCAAAATACATATTCTGGACTTGAAATGGACCATTTACTTCCTCATTCAAGTAAACTGGGAACACTTGGGGTTATTCAGAATCAGAATCAGTTTTTTTGCCGTTGTCAGTGAATAATTCACAATCTAGGAACTGGCTCAGTTGATCATAATGTGATCTTTATAAATCTGTTTTACACTTTTATGGATTTTATTTCATTGCTTACAGTAATTGACGTGTAGCAACCACACATTAGTACATCAAACTACTACATTTTCAATCTTTATTCATAAAGCACTTTTCATACATGAACTGTAACACAAAGTGCAAAGGGCCACATTTAGCTCATTCATCCAGGAGTGGTTCATTTTAACACGTTTTTAACTCCAGAGTATAAAAACTTTTTAAAACCTCAGCATGTAATAACAATGGTAATTGGTTTTATTTCAGAATCAGAATCAGAATCAGAAAAGGTTTATTGCCATTGTCAATGAACAACATTCACAAACATAGGAACTTGTCACGGCATTAAGGTGCAACATAAAACACTGAGCAATAATAAAAACAACATATGTGAAATCCAAAGGTCATGCATTAAGAAACTATTTAAAATTGCTATAGTAAAAAATATAAAATAGGCATTACTATGTACACAAGAATTTACAGTTACATTTACAGATGTGAGTGCAGAAAGTGACAGTGCAGTGAGTGATTGAATAGTTGCAGTTAAAGTGGCAGGTGTTTAAGAAGTGTTCAGGAGTCCACCTCCCTCCTGTAGACAGACTCATCCCCGTCGGAGATGAGCCCGATGAGGGTAAGCTTGATCCATTTTACGGCGTTGTGGCTGGAGGTGCAGCAGTTTCTGTAATGGGAGAAGAGCAGAGGAGAAAGTACACAGCCCTGTGGAGTACCCTGTGTTGATAGTCTGAGTTAATTTAATCATTGTTGAGTAAAACATTAATAAATACTGCCCTTAAGATACTTAAATACACTTAATAAGTTGTAATAAGTTTAGTAATTGCAGTGTGCAAAGCTGTGTTTTATGTCTAAACTCATGTTGTGGCTTTGGTTTTAACATGTGTGTTTTTATCTCTAGTTTCAGTCTGGTGACTAATGTCTCGACCCGCCGAATGCCTGCCTGGGAGATCTGAACTGGGAGATCTGAACTGGGAGATCTGAACTGGGAGATCTGAACTGGGAGATCTGAACTGGGAGATCTGGACAGGATCTGTCAGGTAACAAGAATGGACACAGAAAACCTCAAGGACTGTGACTTGAATGATGAGATAGATTATACAGCCATTACTCAACAATTGAATGTAGTTGAATGAATGGGAAATTGTGAAAATGTGTATCTTCTGTGATTGGTGTGGTATGCCAAGATACAAAGAGCTTGTCGCTGCGGCAGTACCCCTAAATGCACAAATTAGTAACATTGGTTTGGTACATTGCTACATTTTTGTCCCCTGGGGTACAATTTGCTCTGGTACAAAATGTACGTGCTCGGTGAAGGAGCTTAAGTAGTGGCTGCAGGTGTCAGTGCCTGTGCAATGGACCAGGTGCAGAGGCAGTACACGCTGCAGAGAGAGGGGCTTTCACACCAGGACCTAAACACTATCTTTATCTGTTAATTATTTCTGTTTTGTATGGAGTCGTTTACCCATCATTTTGGCTGATTTAAAGTATAGGAGCTAAATGTGTAAAATTATTTTGATGCATTGGTCACTTTTGTACATTGGGTGGCGCTGTTGGCTCAGCTATATGAGCCAGGGGGAAAAGGTTGTTACAGGTGTTGACCTAGGAAGGGTCAATGGTTTTTGACCACTTTGGCCGAGTGCTGTAACTGTTAACTCGCCCATGGATCGTTGTATTTGAATAAATGGCTGCAGTATTAGTCTGGCTTCTATACAAGGTATAAAGCTGCGATGTGATTTTAAAATGATGAATGAGTTACTAATGTTGCAATCTCTGCGCAAAACTAGCAGTAAAACAACATTTAAACTGAGCAGCAGACTACCTAACGTGACACAATGTGTTTCAGACATTCAGACTCATCCCCGTCCGAGATGAGTCCGATGAGAGTGGTGTCATCCGCAAACTTGATCAGTTTTACGGAGTCGTGGCTGGAGGTGCAGCAGTTTGTGTACAGGGAGAAGAGCAGAGGAGAAAGTACACAGCCCTGTGGAGCTCCTGTGCTGATGGTCCAAGTGTCTGAGACATTCTTCCCCAGCTGCACGCACTGCCTCCGATCCATCAGGAAGTCAATGATCCACCTGCAGGTGGAGTCAGGCACGTTGAGCTGGGAGAGCTTGTCCTGGAGCAGAGCAGGGAGGATGGTGTTGAACGCAGAACAGGATCCTGAAGAAGAAGCGCCCTTGCTTTTAAAGCCACCATGAGCCTGCAAACGACTGATACCTGCTGGCCTAAACTTGTAGTTACGCCCCTGCCGGTGTGACTGTCTTTGCATTGCGGCTGCAACGTGCAGTGTGTGACATCCATTTTGCACCAATGGGCATATTATCTAAACAAAAAACATAAACTGTGGTAATACCATACTGGTGTCTGTGATAGGTGACAATATTCTTTTTGCGGGGGCTTGTTCTTCGTCTTTCGACTCACTGTCTGAACCCACAAGTTCTCGTCTGATCGCCTTCACTTCCCGAATCAACCTCATCAATGTTTGAAGCATTGCCAGGGCCTCTTGTATAGATAATCGCTTCAAATCCATTTTACCTTTAGCTTTACTATGAGAGACACTAAAGGTGAGGCAACGCTCGCACTGCACCTTTATCCGCGGTGTCATCAATAGAGCCGTCAAATTGACGTTTTTATTTGAGTTGAACTGCACTATGGGGATGATATACACAAAGGTAAAGAAAAAGTCAAGATCCCATGAATCTGAAATGACAGCCTCGGGAGTTCTAGTGTTAAACTAATAATCAATATGGTAAATCGTAATTATATGTAAAATATATGTATTTAATACATTAAAATGTTTGAATGTTGATCTCCTGCAAGGTAGGTCCCAAATAAGATAACAGGTATCTTCTGTTTTTGCTTAAAGAAGACACATTTTACTCTTCTCCAAGTACTTGAATTGTGACATAAATATACATTTCAGGGATAGGAGATGGATGAAAACGGCATACAGAGTACTCAAACATGGATGAATCAACGGAAATCAAAGTGGGAAACACCCCCAAAAGTGGTGGAGAATGACCGAAACAAGATCCTGTGGAAAATCCAGATACAGACTGACAGAAAGGTAATGGCAAATCAACCAGACATTGTGGTGGTGGATAAACAGCAGAGGAAAGCCGATGTGGTTGACGTGGCAACACCAAGTGATGGTAACATCAGGAAAAAGGAACACGAGAAACTGAATAAATACCAAGGGCTCAGAGAAGAGCTGGAGAAGGCGTGGAAGGTGAAGGCCAAGTGGTGCCCATGGTCATCGGAGCACTCGGGGCAGTGACCCCCAAACTGGAGGAGTGGCTACAACACTGGAGGAGGGGCTACAATAGATCCCTGGAAAAACATCTCAGTCCAGAAAAGTGCAGTGCAGGAACAGCAAAGATACTAAAGAACCCTCATGCTCCCAGGCCTCTGGTAGCATTGTGTAATGAGCCTATGTGAGCAGAGCTGCATTGGAACTGGCATCATTTATATGTGCCCCCTTCAGCAAGATCTTGAGCTGGACGTATACTTTTAAGAAGGGATATTGCATCGTCTTATTTAAAGCACATAAAAAGGATTTTGATTTGAATGATTTGATGTTAACATTACACATAGGAAACACATATAAAATAGTTACAGATGCCATGTCCATAGGCCATCTGGACAAAGGCTAATTTTGCCGACCAGGTCCCTTAGCATTTGGACCCCTCAAAATAACAATGAAACCGACTTGGGGTTTCAAACCATTAAAAATTAGGTTTAATTGTGTTTATTTATTGTATTTATTTACTGTGTTATCTGCCCCAATTTCCCTAAATGTAGTGTAATGAGTGAATGTGAAAAAGATTTTCATAATAATAGATGCAGCAAGATGATGTGATGTGTTGGTCATTTGGACTTATCTTGTATCTGCTCTTTGATATGTCTTAAATTATTATTTCTTATTAAAAAAGAGACATTGACCAATTTATTGTCTCATTAATACATAAATACCAAACGTTCCAGGAGGTTACAGTGGTGTGTTTTGTAGAATTGGATTCAGTTGTAGTCATCTGGGCACTGATTCAAAAAACAAACAAAAATACAAGTCATTCTCAATCTGTGAATCTAGTCTGATATTTATCCTACTCTGAGTATGCCCCGCCCATGAGGTGGAGCCTCCTGATATTATTGTCAACAAATGGGAGTCAAAAATGGAAGCGTGCACAACTAAATTAGCTTCAGTAGCTTCAGTAGCTTCAGCCCTTCAACTGACACGGCTGACGCCCCTGAAACTTTAACTCATTTCACCCTGGAGAGACTCAGACAAACACGGGAAGGACAGTTTAGCAAGTTTTATTACGTTGTTATTTGGCGCTCAGACCCCGGCGGAAGACATTGCGATTATGGGCGCTCCATAATAGAATGACTTAGATGTCTCCCCCCAAAAACCCGGGGTCTGTGCCGCCAAGTGCCCTGATCATTAACTGGTGCTCGAAACAGGAACATTAGGGCAGCAGAGGCATAGCTACAAAAAGAAACGGCGGGGACGCTAGCAGCCATGATAACCCGGAAGGGTGGATACTGAATTAATTAGAACAAGGGAAGCTAGAAGCTTACCTGGGAGTGGCGAAATGTTGGGTAGAGATGAACGAAGGTTGTGAGACGTGGGTCACGGCTCCGCAGTGACCGCAGGGATGACTGAGACGTGGGGCTCTGACGGGAGCAGGGAAGCGCAGGGGCAGACTGCGAGAACATGGGCCATGGACGGGAGCAGGGAAGCGCAGGGCAGACTGCGAGAACATGGGCCAAGGACGGGAGCAGGGAAGCGCAGGGGCAGACTGCGAGAACATGGGCCAAGGACGGGAGCTGGGAAGCGCAGGGAAGCAGGGGCAAACTGCAGAGGACAGCTGGGCGGGCAGAAGGACATGGGCAAGGGGAGCAGGGAAGCGCAGGGCAGACTGCGAGAACATGGGCCAAGGACGGGAGCAGGGAAGCGCAGGGGCAGACTGCGAGAACATGGGCCATGGACGGGAGCAGGGTAGCAGAGGCTGACTGTGAGCGTGAGTCACAGGCGGGAGCAGGGTAGCAGCAAAGGCTGACTGTGAGCGTGAGTCACAGGCGGGAGCAGGTAGCAGAGGTTGACTGTGAGACGTGGGTCAAAGGCGGAAGCTGGAGAGGCAGGAATGTGTATGAAGCAAGCATGGTCTGGGAGACGAGGGGACAGGTAATGGGAAAATCTATAACCTACCACCAGTATTTGTTAAGACGATACTTACTAGGGGTGAAGGGAACGTTGGGCTGCCAAAATTGCAGGCAGGTCGGGACGAACATACGAGGCATAGGCAGAAGAGGACCAACGCCCAAGTTGTTGGAGGGCTGCAGAGGATATGCCCTGAGTGGCCGCGGATGTGGCGGCTCCTATTCTGAACGAATGCCCGGAGTAGAGACGAGGGGGGCAGATTGCATAGGGACAGTGTTGCCCTAAGATGTTTCTGAAACCAAGGTGCCGTCATGGGCTGGCCTTCTGAAGTGAGGAACAACGGGAATTGAGACGGGCCGTAGTTTGACCTAATGATTGCAAATTTAACCATGGCTCGAAAAGGACAGAATGAGCCGCGTGTGCGTGCTATGATGATGTTGCAGGGGCCTTTACCTTTTGATTTTTTGAGGCTTATATTATAATGGTCTGGATAGAAACTGAGATCTGAGAAGGCTAGATCTGCTGAGGGATCAAAACGGGAGGAGCGAGAAGTGAATTCCCCTATTCTTAGGAACCCGTAAAAAGCCAGAAAAAAGGCACTGCGGAGGAGAACCCTAGTGTAGGGTGTAAAGGGGCTAGAGGATAACGCGGTGAGTATTTGATGCAGGATGGGAAGTGTGATAGGGCGGCGCTTATCGGGTAGAGCAGGTGAGTGTTTAGCGAAACCTTTGAGAAGTAATTTAATGGTGGGGTCTGAAAACAAGCTTTGAGCAGAAAGATTATGGCGTTTAGAATTTAAGTTAATGCCAGCTAGTAAGTGTTCGAATGTAAGGTAGTTTGAGCCGGCGATGGTCAAAACAGAAAGTTAAGAAAGCGCAACTACTGCGTGGAGCTGGACGGGGCGTGAGGGGACGTGGTGAGCAGCACAAAATTGAGAATATGAGCGCCAAGCATGTCCTATACGCTTTGATAGTGGACTGGGCCAGCCCTGATGAGATGTAATAATTGGCAGTGTCCAGAAGTGGTTGCAGATGAAAACTGGCTACTCCAGAGCCAGTTCGTCGAGAGGGGGAACGGACGTAGGCAGGGGTTCTGCGGCGGGGCAGAGGTGGTGAAAGACCTGGAGTTTGAAACGAGATAGAGCATCTGCGATTAAATTAGAATGCCCGGGGATGTGTTGGGCTGTGAGGATGAAGTTATTGTTTACGGCAGACCAGGTGATGCGGCGCATGAACGGCATTAAAGATTTGGAGGCGGAACGGCCTTTATTTATGACTTCTACTACTGCCAGGTTTATCACAACGCGCCGCTATTCGTTTTTCTGCTCCAGTGATGACCCCAAATATGACAAGCTGCGGCGATGGGGACAATTTCGCACAGAGCCGAAGAATCGGAGACTGGGAATGAGAGGGGCCATTTCTCTGCAAACCAGCTACCTTGGTAGTACCCCCCAAAACCGGAGGAGGCGGCGGCATCTGTATAAGAAATGCAGGGAGTCGGAGGAATGAATTATGTCATCGTAAAAGAAAGAAATACCGTTCCAATCGTGGAGAAGGCGGGCCCAGAAAGCAAGGTCGGACCGGCACCCTTCGTCGAACGAGACCAAGTCGAGAAGGGAGGGGACGGAGCTGGCCAGGTCTAGTAGCCTGGAGATGAAGGAACGGCCCTGAGGAATGATCCTCATGGCAAAGTTGAGGTGGCCCAGGAGGGACAGAAGTTGGCGTTTAGAGATGGCTGTAGCGGAGACAGACGACTGCGTGATGTCACGGATGCGGGCGAGCTTGTCTGCGGGAAGAGACGCGACCATGGCCACGGAGTCTAAACTTATGCCCAAGAACTCTAGAGACGTTACGGGGCCGACTGTCTTTGCGTCGGAAAGCGGCACGCCTAGACGAAGAAAAAGCTGCTTGAGCTGTGGCAGGGAACCTCCTGGCACGGCTGAGGGGGGATCTATGAGGAGAAAATCATCCAGCAGGTGGAGCACGGAGGGGAGGGCAACATTGTTCAACAAGATCCAGCACAACGCCTCGGAAACCATGTTAAACAAGCAAGGGCTGCTCCTGCATCCGAACGTGAGACGCACCGCAAAATAAAACTTTGATGCCCATCTAACCCCGAAAAGATGCCATTGAGAAGGATGAATTGGAACAATCTTGAAAGCGTCTGTGATATCTGCCTTGGCAAGCCAAGCACCGCGGCCTGCTCGTTTGATGAGTGAAATAGCGTGATCGACTGTGGCGTAATGGAGGGAGAACGGGAGTGGCGGAATGAGACTGTTTATGCTGGGAACGGGGCCCGAATGCGGCGATGAGCGGTCGAGGATTAAGCGCTTTTTCCCAGAATGTTTATGAGTGGCTACCTATTCGGAGGACCGAGGCGGGCTTGTGCGGAAAACTGAAAAAGGAGGGAGAGTTGAAAGGGCCTATCATGTACCCCTTTTCAACCTCTCTATGTAGTAACTGAGACACTAGCTGACTGAAGGTTACGAGAAACGTGCACGACAGTAGGCAGGGGAGGGACCCCAACAAAAAAACCCTGAGAAAGGCCCGTAAGTAAAAAATCAACGAAAGTTCGGTCAGGGTGAAGGCGCAGTTCGGCAGCCAACTCGGAAACAATGATGGGTGTGGACAAGTTATTGTTTAATTAATTTTTTGTAACCACGACGAGCCGCCCTGCCTTGGAACGAGCGGCGAGGGCACACGGATTTCGGGTGCGCATCCTTGCATTGACTACAGATGTGGAGAAAATGGCAGTTAGACAGTGTGCACACGCTCTCATTGAAATGATTACAGATTGGAACATTATTGAATACCTCGATCTTCCTACCCCTACGGTCCATGGGTGGCATGCTTGGCAGCAATGATGGGGGAGCGGGACGTTGCGCGGGCGGCAGCGAAAGGCATGGACGGGCATAGCAGCGCGGGGTGTGCCCCGGCAGAAACACACGTTGAGCACAGCATGGCCTGGGTAATCATGATTAAGATGTCCGTGTCCAGAATGGACCAATCGAGCCTCATATTTGATTGGCTGAGGATGGCTGCGCACTTGGACGCGAACGCTTTGTGGTACTGGTAGAAAACGCTGCGCCCGTATTTCATATTGAGATCTCCTATTAGTGCCAAGTAATTGTCGAGCTCGGGCTCTACGCTCCGGGAAAAACTGAACAAATGACGTCCCTATAAGCGCTGAAAGCTACCAAAAATTCCCCGAGCGAAAGCTCTTTAGAATAGCGGGGATCCGCGGATTTTAAACACCGCCGTGAAGTCTACTGAGGACGCTACGTGCCTGTCCATCTCGGGGGACGGGAAAATGAGGGACACGAGATTAACATAACTGCCCTGCAGGATCTTATTAGCGTGCATATGGGGGAATGTACGGCCTACCTATAGGACGGGTCCGGGGCGGGCGGTTTCGAGTGAAAAAGAAAGAGGAGGGACCGGGCCGTGGATCCGTGCCGGGGAGAGCCGCCGTCGGTGGAGCTGCGGGGCCGACTAGAGGGAACAGCCCCCTGGAGCCGAGAATTGAGTGTTGTTACGGCGTAATGAAGGGCCTGGACGGTGGAGAGGAGGGTGTCGTTGAAAAACTGCTGTGATCCTGCCTGGTGTTGCTCGCTGAAGGAGCCGCGGCAGGAACCGGCGTCGGATTAATCTGTTGAAAAGAAAAGTTTGAAGTAGCGGGAAGAGCCGCGGCGCTGGAAGAGGCCGCCCGCTCAGATGCGAAAGGGGAAAATCGGTGGCTTCGGCGGCGCTTAGCGGAGGAGGAGGAGATGATTTCCGGTTCTTTTGCCGCTGGGGGAGAATGGGTATGTCCGAGGCGGAGGCGAAAACTCCCTCGTCGTATTAGGAGGTAGGGGGGGAGGCTCGCGGCCAGCCGTGGGTCCAGCTGGGAGGGGTCCAGGCACGGCCCAGGAAGAACCCCCGTAGACCCGGGCGCAGGATGAGCATCAGTTTTTGCGGCGAGGCGGGCGCTCTTCCTTGCCGGAGCCTCGATATGGATCCCGGAGCCCGCATCGAAAAGGAGCGGGGAGCCGGGAAGTTCGTCGGAGTCGTTACTTGACATTTTATGCTTACTTGTACAACTCGAGTTGCAGTACGGTCTGAAGCGCCGAGCTGAACTGCACGGGGGTTTAAATGGGGCAGGCTGTGCGCTGATTGGGAGCAGAGGAGGTGCACAGAGCCGAGGGGAGTCGCCGCTTGAGTACGTTGATTTAGGCTGGTGAGCCGGTGAGCCCTGTTGTAGCAGTGGACGAGTTAGGTCTTCCAGGCTGAATTTACGCAGGCTTCATTTGTGGTGCACGATAATAAAATTGGGAGTTAATTTAGCTTTTTGGCTATTTGTTACTTGGAGTCCACATTAATGGTCTCCCCCTTGTTTGCAATAATGACTTCATTCAGATTCTGGTACGCTGACGACAGAGTAATCTACACACACGGCAATGACATCTCTTAAGGTCTCAGAAACACTCACAAACTCCGTGACTCAAGTCTCATCCTGGTTCGAACACTCCTGTCTCAAAATAAATACTGCAAAAACAGTTGCCATGGTTTTCACCAAATCCAACACTGCAGGCCACGTGCCATGTACTTGTGTGTGTCTGTGTGTGTTTGTTTTCCAAAGGGTGTGCGTCTGCTCGTTCATGTGTGTGTTGCACCTGGAGGATTGATGTGTCTGTGTCTTATAATGTAAATAGTCTAACTTCTTTTTATTCCCTGTTTTAACTGTAACAGTTGTCATGGGACTACAGATGAAGAATAGCCTTTTGGCTAATTCTGGCATATTTACAGAAATGTGTATAAATATGCAGTGTCTCTGAAATAAATAAATAAAAATAAAGAGTTAATAGTGCTTAGACTTTGGATGTGCGTCTCTCTCTTCAGAAAAACAATAGGATTGCTAACAATAGGATTTCTATGGCTCATTAAAGGGCTGTTAGGGTAACAAAGAAGATATGTTCCAGGGGAAACTTAAAACAGATAAACAGGAGGGGAGAGCGGTGCAGATGAGGTGAAACCACCCTCTGTCTCATTTGATACAGGACACACACACACACACACACACACACACGCTGCGGACACTAGTGATGCGCGAGTTGGGTTTTGACTCACAAGTCGGGTTGGGACGGGACAAGAAAATCTCATTTAATTTGCGGGGCAGGTTTGGAGGGGTTATAAATGCTGCGTCTCGTAATCCGCGCGCCGTCTGAATCATTGCATTTTGCTGCATCTAAATTCACTTCCTCGTTTGGCTCGTTTCTCTGGGAATATGTGACTGATTATAATAAAACACGACTGGCCAGTCTCCACGGTCTCCTCTCTCCACAATCTCTCAACTGAGCTGTCTGTGATAATAATGTCCATAGCAACAGTGTGGAAACAGTTGTTGAGGATCACGGGGGGCGGGGTCTTGCTGTGGAAGAAAGTGTGGAAACAGTTGTTGAGGATCACGGGGGGCGGGGTCTTGCTGCGTTGCTTCTGTTGAAGTATGAATGCCAGAGCCGGAACCAACTTTGTTCTTGTTCTGGCAGCCCTGTAGGTAAACAAACAAACTTATTGCTTCCTATGAAGTATAAATTGGCCTTTAAAGCTCTCTGCGCTGCGCTGGACCTGTTACTGCGCGATCCGGGCCAGACTGGACCGCGCAGACCTGAATGTGCTCAGCTTAGAGAGGAACGTCTGTTTGGAAAATTTCGAATCAATTGTCACATCACATTCACACAAAATCCTTGTCTCAGTCTGTGTTAAACTGGCACAACAAATTAAGGGTGAATTAAACAATGCTCGGCTGCATTTCAATATTTATTTAATTTTAACATTTTGGGAACTCACTGAAAAATCGGAAATCAAACAATGTAATTGCTCACGTCTTTCCTTGCCTGTACATGAGGCCATGACAACCATCTCCCACACAAACATCTCCAACTGTGCTTTTGAATGTCACAGTTCTCAGTCATTGAGTCAAACACTATCACCATATATGGACTGGCACCATCTCACTCCAGCCTCCAGCGGCCAAGTCAGGCCTCTTCACGTGTTCGTCAAGGTAGCAAACTAGCGCCCTGGCCCCGCCTCCTAGAAAAGACTCATGTTAACGCTACCTACAGGGCAAAATACAGCCCTAAATCTAATACACTTCTGGAGAATTGATTTAGTCAGTCAGCTAAGGGGCTTTCTGAGGCGTTTGAATTGCTTATATGTACATAATTTATGGTCATGTCCAATCCTAAGATTAATAATTATGTTGGATGGATGGATTCAAAAGGTAATTATGACTTTAATTTGTAACTTTTGTAGCTCGGTGTGTTCAAATATCCTACAACAGGACTATAGATTTTAGGCACCTGTAATGGGTAATTTATGTGTGTGTAACTTTAATGTTTGGTTGGTAGCTAGAGTATGAAATCTATGGATAATACACATAAAGAGTTTAGGAAAGCGCTATTCAAGACTAATAATTATTATTTGTAATATTAAATGTCAGTGTAATCCCTCATTCGTCCAGGAGTGTTCCATTGTAGAAAAAGATTCAGTTGTAGTCATCTGGACTCTGTTTTAGAAAAAACAAAACGTTTTTGTTTTTTCTAAAAACAAAAACGTTTGATTGAGTCATTCTCAATCAGAGAAACAAGTCTGAGAACTCGAGAGACTTGTTTCTCTGATTGAGAATGACTCTTGGATGAGAGTTGAAACGTTTTGTTTTTTCTAAAACAGAGTCCAGATGACTACAACTGAATCTTTTTCTACAATGTAATATTAAATGTTACGAAGAACTTTTTTGTCACTTATGATATCCATGGCAAGATTATTATTACTTTTTTGCACCTGAATTAACCCTAACCCTGCTCAAGAGCATCCATATTTGTTCTAATATCTAATTATCTGCTTACT
The DNA here is from genome assembly GCA_015082035.1 of Chaenogobius annularis. Taxonomy (NCBI): domain Eukaryota; kingdom Metazoa; phylum Chordata; class Actinopteri; order Gobiiformes; family Gobiidae; genus Chaenogobius; species Chaenogobius annularis. The sequence continues at coordinate 666,421 of BJKM01000070.1, read as the reverse complement.
TTCTGAGAAGGAAATTCTTTAAAATAGAATCTAATGCAAGAAAACACTGTACGACCCGAGGCAGGGGTCGGCATGCGGCTCGTTAGCGCTCCCCTAGTGGATCCCTGGAGCTTTTTTAAAAAATTATGTAAATGAGGAATAAATGGGGGGTATATGTTTTTGGGTTTTAATATGGTTTCTGTAGGAGGACAAACATGACACAAACATTCTTAACGTTTTCCAAACATTTTATACAAACAATTAAATTTCAACATTTCTGTCGACGACAATTTGTGTCAGTCAGAGTAGTTGATGTTGATAAACTATTGCTCCCTGTTCTAAGGGCTACATGGTTTTTAAAAAATGAAATGAAAAATATAACTTTAGTGCACTCATTGTTTTATTCATTGTTTTGTACTTAAATTAAAAAAGGGTATATGCTTGAGTTGTACTTGTACATAATTACATTTAATGAGTATATATTTCATCCAGAATGTGGTCCATGTGTTCCATATTATAACTTGATAGATATAAATAGAAACAATTGTCAAATGTATTGTATAGCTGAAGAAGATGTTCTCAACTGGGAATGCCTCTCAGAGAGTCTCCAAATCACATACTGTCCTTCTGCACCCAGAGTAGGACAAACCTGCTTCAAAGAGCTCTCCATCCCTCTAGATGTAACAAACTATGAGGACTTCAAAGATCAACTCATGTCTGCAATCCAAGTAAATGCTTTTGGGTTTGAGCTAGTCTGTAATAAAACGTTTATTAAAGGGCTGCAACTAATAATTGTTTTGGTAATTGAGAAATCTGATTCCAAAATAGACTAATTGATTAGTTGTTTGGATCTCAAAAGGCCCAAGAATGAGCAAATTTGATAGAGATAAAATTGAGTCCTAAAACCTCTCCTCTCAGCACATGGCATGTTTTCCAGTTTGTAAAAAGTTACGTTTGTTGGCAGTTACGTTTGTGGTAATTACTACATCAGACAGTTAAAATATTTTAATTTATCAAATGTTATTTTAAAGACAATCACCAGGGCAAACCAGCAGCTGATAAACCACGAGGCCTGATTATGAGGTTTCTTAACGATCGTGTGAAGGAATGCGTCTTGAAGGCTGCAAGGGTTAAAGGAGACCTCCAGTACAAAGGCAAGCGTGTCTTCTTTGCCCCTAATATTCCATGCGAGGTTCGCCAACAACAGCAAAAGTTCCACCACATCTGTGAGGAGCTCAGGAAGAGAAAACGGAGACATGGATTCTCTTTCCACGCGACTCTTCTAATGACTTTTGAAGGTAAAAAACACATTCTCAGAACACCAGGAGAACAGAGGTGCCGGGAAGTTGCAGAACACAGAGAACTAAACAACATGAGAGATGGAGCCACCATCGTGGGGAATGTGAGTTCGGGTTGTGGTCACATGGTGATACATTTCTGTTAATACGAAGAGACTGATGATAGTGACGTGATTTATTTGTTTTTAACATCAGACTTTATGCCCCATGTTTGTTGTCTGCTTTAGTACATCATCTTTGTGTTTAAGTACATCTACTCATCGATGTGCCAAATGTGGAAGATTGGATCAGTGGAAAATTGGAAAATACAAATCCAGCGGTGGGTGGGGTGATCTAAGGAGGTTATAAATCCAGTTCCTTCTGACGATTGGTGTCAGGAGAGAGAGTTTTTTTGGGGGACCCTTTACGATCTTTTTTTTTTTTTTTTTTATCAGGTTTTGGGTTCAATGCCTGTTTCCAGCATGAACCCATTTGTTTTTTTATTTACCCCTTCAGCTGTTTTGTCTTCCTATGGGTCTTGTGTTTGTTGCTTCTGATTAGAGAGATTAAAAACATTCTAGTTGAGTTATCAACGGTACGCTCAATACAACCAACCCAATGACATCAGAAGTGTTACAGGTAGCATACTTCAATGTGAATGGCATACTGAACTCAGTCAACAGAACAGAATTTTTTTTTTTTAAATTTAAAAAGAAAGAATTTACAGTGTATATTTACAAGAGACACTTCTTACCTGACACATAAAAAACGAAAGAAATTCTGTCATAAAAAAGCAAACCCGAAATTTCAATTTATCCCATAGTATTTTTGGCAGAAAAAAACGCAAGATTTCTTAAAGTTAAAATAATCTACATATTTTTATGATCATGATAAATGCATTTGCACAACGAAATAACGCTGGAACACAGAATAAGAGGCCAGATAAAGAGAGTGAAAGAGAGATCTTGATGCGCACTCGCTTCATTACGCAGTGAAATACTGCAGCCCACTGCACCCACCGCGGTGCGTGTTTGCCTCTTCAGTTCCCCTGTCTTAAGTTTATCCTTGACTTCTTGCTGCTCCATATCGGGGAGACCTAAACTAAATAGATGCGGACTACATTCACGTCAGGAGGTTACATTCACGTCACGTGCGCAAAGCGTGCCCAGGCTCTGCGCTTCCTGTTTAGTAGTAGTTATATAGCAATTACCTTACAGCCCCTTCTCTGTTTTAACCAAATTATTTATTTATAACAAGTATTCCTTAGTTTAGTATCCACACATCGTTTTAGTATACATTTTTATAAACATATATTTATTAAAAAAGTCAGCGAGAGAGAAGCCCGGCCCGGCCCGACCCGAACGTAATGATTGTCATTTTAAACCCGACTCAGCCCGAAATTCGGGTCGGGTCGGGTTCGGGCTCGGTCTTGGGCTTAAGATTTTACCTCTAATTTGGAACCATTGGCCCAATTTATTAGATAATCAAAAACAATTCATGGTGTTACAGTTGATGGGACGGAACATAAAGTTGCCTGCTGCAGATGATGTCACTATCAATGTTGTATCCTCCCCTGTAACCTAATGAAACAACTGGGCATCTTTTTCACAGAATTTCTCTATCAGTGTGGGAAAGGCATGGTAACTAAATTATTCATAGAGTTAGTACAGTTGCCTGGATTAGCTGCTGAGCACCTGTTGTCCTTAGGCAATGTCAATGTACCATGCATTCAAATGCATTGTTGATTTTGTTAATGATGAGGAAAACTTTACCAAAACACATTCCGTCACAAAGTATTGCACCTGATTAACGAAATCCTTCATCGGATGCCACACTTTGTCAGGAGTAATCTGCTGCTCAGTTTTAGTGTTGTATTACTGGCAGTTTGGCACCAACATTGCAACATTAGTATCAAGTCGGTGCAATCCCTCATTCGTCCAGGGGTGTTCCACTGTAGAAACATATTCAGTTGTAGTCATCTGCCATCTGCTAATCCATATTGAGAATGAGTCACTGTTGAGAGTTGAAACGTTTTGTTCTTCACCTGTCCAAGTGACAACTGAATCTTTTTCTAGATTGGTCCGACATTAATATTTTTTTTTATTACATCGCAGCTTTATACTTTGTATAGAAGCCAACCAATACTGCTGCCATTTATTCAAATACAACGATCCATGGGCGAGTTAACAGTTACAGCACTCGGCCAAAGTGGTCAAAAACCATTGACCCTTCCTAGGTCAACACCTGTAACAACCTTTTCCCCCTGGCTCATATAGCTGAGCCAACAGCGCCACCCAATGTACATAAGTGACCAATGCATCAAAATAATTTTACACATTTAGCTCCTATACTTTAAATCAGCCAAAATGATGGGTAAACGACTCCATACAAAACAGAAATAATTAACAGATAAAGATAGTGTTTAGGTCCTGGTGTGAAAGCCCCTCTCTCTGCAGCGTGTACTGCCTCTGCACCTGGTCCATTGCACAGGCACTGACACCTGCAGCCACTACTTAAGCTCCTTCACCGAGCACGTACATTTTGTACCAGAGCAAATTGTACCCCAGGGGACAAAAATGTAGCAATGTACCAAACCAATGTTACTAATTTGTGCATTTAGGGGTACTGCCGCAGCGACAAGCTCTTTGTATCTTGGCATACCACACCAATCACAGAAGATACACATTTTCACAATTTCCCATTCATTCAACTACATTCAATTGTTGAGTAATGGCTGTATAATCTATCTCATCATTCAAGTCACAGTCCTTGAGGTTTTCTGTGTCCATTCTTGTTACCTGACAGATCCTGTCCAGATCTCCCAGTTCAGATCTCCCGGTCCAGATCTCCCAGGCGTACGGCGTGGTCGAGACATTTGTCACCAGACTGAACCAAGAGAAAAAAAAACCACGTTAAACACGGCTTTGCACACTGCAATTACAAAACTTATTACGAAGTGTATTTAAGTATCTTAAGGGCAGTATTTATTCATGTTTTACTCCACAATGATTAAATAAAATAAAACCAATTACCATTGTTATTATATGCTGGGGTTTTTTAAAAGTTTTTATACTCTGGCTTTGAGTTAAAAACGTGTTAAAATGAACCACTCCTGGATGGATGAATGAGCTAAATGTGGCCCTTTGCACTTTGTGTTACAGTTCATGTATGAAAAGTGCTTTATGAATAAAGATTGAAAATGTAGTAGTTTGATGTACTAATGTGTGGTTGCTACACGCTAATTACTGTAAACAATGACCTAAAATCCATAAAAGTGTAAAAACAGATTTATAAACATCACATTATGATCAACTGAGCCAGTTCCTAGATTGTGAATTGTTCACTGACAATGGCAATTAAACTGATTCTGATTCTGAATAACCCCAAGTGTTCCCAGTTTACTTGAATGAGGAAGTAAATGGTCCATTTCAAGTCCAGAAAACATGTGGGAGAGTGAGTCTTTGGTTAAAGAACATGGTCTGGAGCAGATGTTCCACAGCGAAAGTTACCATATGAAAAGGATTCCCAATGAAGTTAACTCCCTTATAAAGCTACCTAATACAGTATATCATTTTTTATTTATTTTTAATCCCTTCTTGCCCTGGTCTCGTCCCTTTTTCTAAACTCAGGTCCTCTACCAGAGGCCTGGGAGCTTGAGGGTTCTGCGCAGTATTTTTGCTGTTCCTAGCGCTGCACTTTTCTGGACTGAGATGTCTGAGGTTTTTCCAGGGATCTGTTGTAGCCCCTCCTCCAGTTTGGGGGTCACTGCCCCAAGTGCTCCGATAACCACGGGCACCATTTTCGCCTTCATCTTCAATGCCTTCTTCAGTTCTTCTCTGAGCCCTTGGTGTTTCTTCAGTTTCTCGCGTTCCTTTTTCCTGATGTTGCCATCACTTGGTATCGCCACGTCAACCACAACGGCTTTCATCTGCTGTTTATCGACCACCACAATGTCTGGTTGGTTTTCCATTACCATTATGTCAGTCTGTATCTGGAAGTCCCAACAGGATCTTGGCTCGGTTATTTTCTACCACCTTTGGGGCTGTTTCCCACTTTGACCTTTGTTTCCTGCCCATACTCCACACAGATGTTCCTGTACACTATGCCGGTTATGACGCTCCATGTATGCTTTCCCTGCCAGCATCTTACACCCTACAGTTATGTGCTGGATTGTCTTAGGGGCCCCTTTGCACAACCTACACCTTGGGTCTTGTCTGGTGTGGTAGATCTGGGCCTCTATTGCTCTAGTGCTCAGGTTTTGTTCCTCTGCAGCCATGATGAGTGCTTCTGTGCTGTCCTTCACACCGGTCCGCTCTAGCCATTGGTAGGATTTCTTGATATCAGCCACTTCGGTTATGTTCCGGTGGTGCATCCCATGTAGGGGCTTGTCCTCCCATGATGGTCCCTCCTCCAGCACCTCATCCACTATTCCCCATTGCCTAAGACATTCACTGAGCACGTCATCTGTTGGGGTCTTGTCCTTGATGTACTTGTGGATCTTGGATGTTTCATCCTGGATAGTGGCTCTCACCCTCACTAGTCCATGGCCTCCTTCCTTACCACTAGTGTACAGTCTCAGGGGGCTGGATTTATGATGGAACCCTCCATGCATGGTTAGCAGCGTTCGCGTCTTAACATCTGTAGTCTGCATCTCTTCCTTTGGCCACCTTATGATTCCTGCAGGGTATCTTATCATTGGCAGGGCGTAGCTGTTTATTGCCCGGGACTTGTTTTTGCCACTGAACTGGCTTCTTAGAACTTGCCTTACTCGTATTTGGCTGTTGGCGCTTTCCTTGTTTCCTTTTCAAGGTTGCCATTTGCCTGTGGTACTTACCAAGGTACTTGTAGCCATCCTCAATGTCTGCTATTGTTCCTTCTGGGAGTGAGACCCCTTCCGTGTGGACTACCTTCCCTCTCTTTCTCACCATCCTGAGACTACACTTCTCAAGCCCGAATGTCATCCCAATGTCAGCGCTGTAGATCCTGGTCGTGTGGATCAGTGAGTCGCTGTCTCGCTCGCGCTTAGCGTACAATTTGATGTCATCCATATAGAGGAGGCGAGTCGGTATCCATAGCCAGTGTTGTTGATTATCTGGCTGAGGGGGCTCAGGTCTATGCAGAACAGCAGTGGGGACAGGGCGTCTCCTTGGTATATGCCACAATTGATGGACACTTTTGCAAGTGGTTGAGCATTGGTCTCAAGGATGGTTTTCCACTGCCGCATCGAGTTTGCTATGAAGGCTCTTAGAGTCCTATTGATGTTGTACATCTCCAAGCATTCAGTGTGTGGCATTGAGGCTTTCTTGAAATCAATCCAGGAAGTACACAGATTGGTGTGCCGCGTTCTGCAGTCTTTATCGACCGTTCTGTCAGCCAGGAGTTGGTGGTGGTGGTCTTTGCCGATGCCCTTCTATATATATATATATATATATATATATATATATAACCTCTAAGTTAACAGGCTTCCAAGTTTGAAATAGAACTTGAAAAAGGGGAAAATGTCTTACCTGACTCAGTGTAACAAGTTGTCTCCTTGAATGTGTGTGGCAGCATAATCAGAGCATCTTAGAGGTCAATGACAAAAAAATTAGATCAATGTTTAGATCTATTTCAAATTGAGTCATTCAAAAATATCAAATGCTGACGCTCTGATGGAGGCCAAAGAGCAGAATTGTGTGTTTTCTCTTTTTATACAGCATCGAAAAACTATTGATCTTTTTGGATGTGGTACATAACACACTTTTAGAACAACTGGTCTAGGTTATAAATTTCAATATCTTCTTAGGTTTATGGCCTGTGGTGCCAGATTCTGGGCCAGGGATGTGGACACGGCTAGAAATTTCACTGTGGGAAAAGATAAAAGAAACTGTATCACTTCTAGGTACAATAGATTGTATTTGGTGAGACTTATCCTTAAATGACATTAGGCTTTCTGTATACTATAAAAACAATAACAGTATGGTGTATAAAATACATGCTGTACTTACATGATGAAACCTTGTGACTGACTCTTGTGTTAAGATGGTTCATCTCAGTCCAGAGCTCAGTGCTGTGGACACTTCAGTCTCTTGGAGATTCTACTGTTGGAGTATTTCTGTCAGTGTTTCAGAATAAGAATAAGCCATTGTCAGTCAACAAAATCTGGTCTTTAATTATAGGAGGCAGTGTGTTAGTCACAATTTACAGTAAATGGTGAGATGCTTGTACTGGTGTTTTTGTACATACTTTTTCATAAATCTATTGCCCCTAGCGTTTCCTGAAATGTCTTGAGAGAGTCCACTCAGACTGAGGAATGATGGAAGAACTGAGGAGAGTACATCATCTGTAGGCACACAGGTGTACCAAGTATACCAATGCAAGTGTAGTCAGTTTACATAGAAGTATAATTCTTCACATAATTTATTTAAACATATTTATTATGGGTATTATGCAAAATGAAACTTTTTCAGCTTTCTATTATGTTATAAAGCATAAAAAAGTGATTATTCAAGAAGTGATTATTCAAATGATTCCTGCATGTGCGAGTGAAGACGACAGCACATAACTAAGAGTCTTCCTACAAGCCTAGATATCCAGGAAGCTCTGCCTGGCTCTTGAGCTCACGCCATATGGCCCCTTCATACACCCCTCTCCTCGCAGAGCAGCAAGCAACAGACAGAGCATGAGTCAAAAACAAACTTGAAACTGTGTAGGAAGTTATCTGGACACTTTTTTGAGATCAAGATGGAGCTGCCTGAGTTACAAAGATTTATACAGGATATATTTATCTCCAAAACAGTGTCCTGATGCTTCGTAAAACCTTTCCAACCTTGGAACACTCCCGAACAAATAAGGATTACACAAACTGAAATATAGCATTTAAACAAAAGGTAACATAGCAGTCTAAATGTTTTGCTGTAACAATTAATAATACCCCTCTTTAAATGTTTAGGTTCTTTTTTGCAGAACGTTGTTTGTATCCTTCATTGTTGCACTTTTTTCAAATGATTCTTCGAACGTCATGTGTCTTCATTTCTGGGAATTTTGACAGAGCGTGGGCTAAAAAACAGCATACACACACACACACACACACACATACACACACACACACACACACACACACACACACACATACACACCATTACACACACACACACACACACACACACACATACACACACACACACACACACACACACACACACAAAAAGAAAACATTAATAATGATATAAATATAGCAGCATTTCAGATAACTAATTGCATCTAAATCATATAACCACTTTGGATGATGGGATTATTTTTGGGTTATTATTACATATATATGTATATATATATTTAACAGCTATAACTGATTCAGTTGTAGTCATCTGGACTTTGTTTTAGAAAAAGAAAACGTTTCAACTCTCATCCAAGAGTCACTCTCAATCTGTGAAACAAGTCTGAGAACTAAGGTCTTTAACCTACTCTGTGTAAGCCCTACCCACATGGCGGGACCTCCTGATGAAGAGAGTTATTGGTTTCACTTGAAACTAACTAATCGGCCAATTTACGTCCTATTGTACACTGACTTTGGCTTCCTCCTCACTGTGTACCTGATTGGCATTCGAATGCCTCGGGCGTCTCCAGGGTTTCAACAAACCATTATAAACAAGTGGAAGGTTGAATCTTAAACCTCCATTACAATGTACGGAAGGATTCTCTTTTTCAACAAAGATTGCCTCCTTAACTCCTCTTTCAAACCATCTTTTCTCCAGCTCAGAATCTCCACCTCCCTGTCTTCAATAGAGTGGTTTGTGGCTTTGAGATGAAGATGCACCCTGGGGTCCTGAATGTCTTCTGTGCTGATAAAGCCTTTTGTGAAGTGGCTGTTTGGTTTCAGCTATGTACGGCTCTTTACAACTTTCTTCACTGCATTGGATAGAATACATTACATTGCTCTGTGTAGGCATCTTGTCCTTAGGGACAAGATGCCAGTTTTTGTCCATATATATATATGTCGGTGTAATCCCTCATTCATCCAGGAGTGTTCCATTGTAGAAAAAGATTCAGTTGTAGTCATCTGGACTCTGTTTTAGAAACACGATACGTTTCAACTCTCATCCAAGAGTCATTCTCAATCTGTGAAACAAGTCTGAGAACTCCTGTTTATATCCTACTCTGTGAAAGCCCTGCCCATAGGGCGGGACCTCCTGATAATGGCCCATTGAAACTTAACTGGGATGGGCTATCTACATCCTATTGTTCCCTGACTTTTGGCTCCCTCTCCTGGAGCGCCTGTTTAGCATCAGAATGCCTCAGGCTTCTCCAGGTTTTCAGCAGACCAGACACAGACACACACACACACACACACACACACACACAAATTTGGCTCAACCAATGGTTCTCAACCCAGGGGTTGAAAATAATTTCTGGGGGTCCTAAGATGATAAGGGAAAAATAATAAGAAAACTTGACATCCTTCAAATGTAACGGTGGATTCCTGATTTTGGGCTACTAAATAACTGTATAAAGGTCTATTTTCTCAATATTATATCAACCATTAGAAAGTCCAATAAATTATTTGGCGGGCAGGTGGTCGAGTGGTTAAGGCACAGCACACGTATGCCAGGCTCCAAGTGCAGCAGTGTTGTGAGTTCTATTCCCAACTCAATTTACTGCATGTCCTACCTTCTCTCTCATCCGCCATTTCATCCCCCATTACATGATAATGATTTGCCTCCTGGCTGCCACATTATCTCCAATACTCAGCATTTCCCTGTGAGTAATGGGCACTTTGACATGGGGATATAAAGAAGCGAGACACACTTTCCCAACAGAATTCTTTGTGACTTTGTGGTTTTCCATTTGGAGAAGAAACCTCTTTCTGAAGAATAATAGAAATCCAGATTTGAGAAGTTTCAATGCAAAACGAGTCTTTATTGGCGAGATGACAAAACCAACGACCCGGGGCAATTTTCTGCAGGAAAAAGCCGTAGCTCAGAGCAAAACACGCCTTTTTTATTGTGTCTCGAGTCATGAATATTGACTCTTTACATTTGGCACGCGTACATTGTACCAACCTACAACTTCATTATTATTCCGGATCTCCCCCCTGCTAAGATCCACCTCTTAGTGAGCTCATCTCCACAGCTGCATAAACTCTTTGACCTTTTCTGTTACCGTTATTTCACCCCATTCCACTTGCTGTATCCCTGCCTCCAAGTTTGGTGGCGGCCCCAAGTGGCATCTCACTGTAGTTTTCAAACTTCAGATATAAAGACTTGTCTGTTCTGCATTGATTTTTCTATTAGATAGCTAGTAACATAAGAAGTAAAAGAAACAAAATAATAAACGTATAGGCCATTGTTCTAAAGTTTTAGCATGAACTACAATGCAAAATAACCCTTGATGTTACACTTATTAAAAGGCTTGATACATTTGTGAGGCTTTTGGAAATGCCTCATCACACTGAGATGTACATATGCTTTCCCATTCTTCATCAGCCAGAACAAAGTGACCCTCTCTTTCCCATTTACCCTTAATGTAATCAGTAGAGTGACTTCCCAGATTGTTAATACATTTGTATAATTTAGATATTAATCTTAGTTTGTATGTTTGGATTAACTCCCTCCATGTTGTAAAAACAGATTTCCCCCAAGGTTTCTCCACCTCCCCCCAAATGGATTGTCATCTGCCAGTAAGGCCTGTACAGGAACCTCTGGCACAACATTAATCTAAATATTTTTCCATTGAGCTTCATATTTCATAATTTTTCCAACAAGGTAAACCCCAACCTCCTTTTTTGGATAATTATATTTAACCTTTCCAACAGTTTCTCCTCCTGTGGTTCTGTTTAGACCTGGTTCAGTCCTGTGTGAGTCCTGGTTTGGGTTAGACCTGTCTAAAACATGTTTGGATTGGATTTTGTCCTGTGTGAGTGCTGATTTAAATTTTTAGCCCTGCATGAGTTAGACCTGGTTTAGTTCTGGGTCGGTGCTGGTGTGTTAGTGGTCCTGTGTCTGTCTTGCACTGACAGCTCTCTCTAAAAGTATTTTAAATAAAACATTGTGGACACGATCTAAACACGGTGCCTTTTGCAGCGTCACCCATCCTACAGATGGGTTTGGCATCTTAAGTGGCTTTTTACCCGGCGCATTTAGGAAAAATATTAAGTGTCTCTTCTGGTCCGGATGGACGTAGCCTCCTGCCTGAGGGGAGTGGCTCAAATAGTCCGTGTCCAGGATAAGAAGGTCAGCTGTGATCTGACCTGCTCGTCCCAGAGCCCTGGAGACGTACAGGTCCTGCAGAGATGGAAGTCTGCTCTGTTTGTCCCTGGCTGTGGCTCCAGCAGAGGGCGCTGTAGTCTCTGTTTGTCCCTGGCTGTGGCTCCAGCGTACCACACGGTGATGGAGGAGGTGAGGATGGACTCAATGATGGCCGTGTAGAACTGCATCATCATCTGCACTGGCAGCTTGGCTTTCCACAGCTGCCTCAGGAAGTACATCCTCTGCTGGGCGTTCTTGATGAGGGAGCTGATGGAGACTCCCACTTGAGGTTTGAGTGATGGTGGTGCTGAGGAAGCAGAAGGAGTCCATGATGGTGATGGGGGAGTTTGTCAGGGCACGGCGGCGCTGGGAGGTAGTGACTTTCCTGAAGTCCATGATCATGGCTCTGTAGGCGAACTGCAGGGGTCCAGCAGGAAGGAGGTGTAGGACTTGAGGTGGGGCCAGACCAGAGTCTCAGAATGAACTTCATGACTACAGACGTCAGCGCCACAGGCCTGTAGTCATTAAGTCCAGTGATCCGGGGCTTCTTGGGGACAGGGACAATGATGGCAGACTTGAAGCAGGCTGGGACGTGGCATGACTCCAGGGAGGTGTTAAACATTTCTGTAAAGATGGGAGTCAACTCCGGGTGGGGAAGAGGTAGCAGTGGTGAACACGGTGGGACAGGGGGGTCTCGAACCTTGAGGAAAAGTTGTTGAGTTCTTTGGCAAGTTTGCTGTCTTCTGCAGCGGGGGTGGCTTTGGGCTTGTAGTTTGTTGAGGAGTCGGAGCCTTTTCAACACAGTGGCGAGGTTGTTGTCAGAGAACCTCCCTGCTAAATGTGGAATGTAAACAGCGGTCAGAATGAATGAAACAAACTCACGTGGAGAGTAGAATGGTTTACAGTTAATGAAGAGATATTCCAGATCAGGAGAGCAGTGCTTGGAGATTAGAGTCACATCAGAACACCAGGCGTTGTTGATGAAGAAACAAACGCTGTGTGTTTTTCCCCCCAGAAACCCTCCACTTGCACAGCTCAGTCCGGGACCAACTCGCTGGGCCACGTCTCCATGAAGCACAACACAGGAGATGACAAAATGTCTCTGTTTCTTCTCATCAGCAGCACCAGTTCATCTTGTTGCTGAGTGAGCAAACGTTGGAGAGCAAGATCCCAGGTAAGAATGTCTTCGGCGTCTCACTCTTTTGGCCAAAAAAAGAGCAAAATCTGCAGCAGATGCTAAAAAACTGGGACTTGATCTGTAGGAGTGGTTGATCTGATGTTTAAGAGCTATTCACGGGTGTAAGAGCACGCTGACACAGACAAAACAAGGCGCAGACGGATGCCCTGGTGTTTCGGTGCGCCTTGTTTTGTCTGATGATTTACACATCAATCTACTTCTTGGCATACGTTTCCCTCGTTCTACACTTACATGAACGCAGTTCTTGTTCGACCGGAAGTGCAATTACAATGGAAGTGCTGATCCATGGCAAAAAGAGGAAAAAGTGGGTGGGGTGAAATAAGGTCAATATCCAAGGAGAAAAGCTGGTCCACCATCAGGCCAAATTAAAGGACAGAGCCGTGGAGAGATGACCCCATTTATAGACAATAAAAATACCTCGTACAGATTAATATCATAATCTGAGATAGAGTTTTTGTTTCATGTGAATAGGCCCAGCAATTTGAGATATTATTAGCCTAAAACAAACACTTACACTCAGATGTAATTCTGTATTTTTTTTATTCAAAGGCCTTTCTTTTTTTCCCAGTTTTATACAGTGTAAAAGGTCACAAAGTACTCAAGAGAAAATGGATCCGACTCATATAAAACAAACGTGTAGAACTCTCATGCGTGGAGACAAAGTCAAATCATAATTCTGACAATTTTTTCCCACCAAAAGAAATGTGGTGTGATATATTTTCATGACCTGAGTCGCAATAGAGAGACACTTATAAAGATGAATCAGAACAAATAAATAAAACATTGTATATATTATAACAGTGATAAAGATATGACAAACTACTGATAATACAGTCAATGCAGAGAAATTACATTTGGACATCATACGCCATAAGAAAATACTCCGAAGTCATGGAGACCACACATCAGGATTAGACATAGCACATATTCATAGATATATTTAACATAGATATTGTACAATTCCCTTTTTTCATAATGGTAAATGAGTGGATTTTGAGATGCTCATGAGTTATGGATGACCAGCAGCGGCAAAACAGCTCATCTTAAAGTGCCGTAGTCTATTTTTCTTCTATAGCCTTTATAAAAATAGATTTGCTGGGGTCAACGGTTCATCCGGGTCACAAACAGAACCGTGTTATTGCTACAAAAGAATGAATAATGGCACTGGTCTTTAAGTTCCTGCCGAGTCAATGCCAACTTGTAGTATAAATGTTTTTAATCATGGCGTCTGTTAATTTCACACACACAAAAATGGACCTCCTTGTCTTGGAAATAGAAAAGAGTCGGACAGGAAAAATATTCCTTTTAAAATGTGCCTGAATATTTGGTTTTTTTAGACTATTCTTTTTCATTTTTGTTTTATCTTCTTCCTCTCAAGTCTTGTTTTGTTTGTTTTCTGTATTATATTAAAAAAAGAAAGTTTTATTTCACTATGTAGCTATAATTGTGCCACGATTTTGGTTAATGTGAAAAACTTTAATTTTAGTTAAAGGTAGGCCATACCAGCTTGTCAATGCCTGATCTCGTCAGATCTTGGAGGTTAAGCTGTCGTTGTGTCCTTGGGCAAGACACCCATCTTGCCTCCAGATCATCAGGAACGAGAGTGTGTTGTTAGAGTGAATGTGGGACAACGGATGGAAATTAGCCCATGGCTACAATCTGCGTGTTTACAGCATGTATTTCATGTATGTTCATGATCCTGACCGAAGACCGTAAACAAATAATAATAATAATAATAATAATAATAATAATAATAATAATAATAATAATAAATAATAATAATACCAATAACAATAATTTGCATGTAACATTTTTATGTTGAAATCAAATATTGACTTTACAGATTTTGATAAAATAAAATTGCTCTGTTTACTTTTTTACCACCAGAGTTTGTTCAAAATATCAACATGTGATAAGAATATTGAGTTATCTTTTACAGCATGAAATCAATGTAAGCCTTTAGAGCAGGGTTAGGGTTAGGGTTATAGGGCCATATTAGAATCCAGGCAAGTGGCAGAGGGCTGGACCACATGACAAATATGTAACAAAATGATCATCATTATAAGCACATTTATGTAAAATATAGGGTCATCTATTATTTCATTCATTTTATGTAATCTTTATTAAGGACATAAGTGCAGACCATAGCTAAGAAGAAGAAAGAGAAACAATTCTTATCCAAAACTTTCGGGGGCAGATTAAAACTGAGGGGGCAGTTTGGGTCTTAAACAACACAACATCACAAATCTAAAGGTTTATCCCTGGTTTATTCTTGAGTGGAGACTTTAAAATGTTCCGATACAGCAAAAGCCTTTCTATCTTTCAACTAGAAACAAATCTCATGTACAGTCCACGAGTCACTTCATCATGTGACACACAGAGACATGGCGTATTGACAGGACGGACTCAGGTGATTGTCTGAAGTTCAAACTCAAATACCCCATGGTCCACTGGGTCCACAGGAGACACTGGAGCGCTGCATGGAATATACTAAAATTCCAGGAAAGTATTTTTGGACTTTTCACCCTCATTCATGCCATTATAAGGTTTGTAGCTACACCTTTGAGTTACCCTGATATTATTTGGCATTTGAGGTGTCATCTTTTCCTTGCCGGGCCAGCCAAGGCCACACACCTTTACAATGTTTAGTCTGGAACGTGTCCTGTTTCCATGATTTCTGATGGTCACGAATGGTCACGATTTCTGAAGATGGCTTACAAGTAAATAAGAAAGAAATAAGAACAGCCTGAGAAACAGTGCTGATTCTGCGGAACCAATGACAGAAGCACTAAACTCTGTAAATCTGAGGTAAATGAAGTTAAAGATTGTGTTATAAATGATACGAGGATATATGAGAAGAGATGTGAGCACCAAATGGCTCGCCATGCCAGATTTGAACACTTTAACCACCATTCTATCTTTCCTTCCTTTAAATCCATGGAATATTCCTCTCAAGATACATATTTGTTTTTGGAGCTCCATTTACTAAAGCTTTACAACCAGATTAAAAACAAAAACAAAAAAACATTTTAAACATTTTAACCAAAACAGCAGCGAACACAAAGATTGTAAAAATAATAATAAATACAATTAAATTACACTCCACAAAAATGTATGTCTTTGTAGAAATATGTTTTCAACAAACACTGACAACCTTTAAAATTCACATGAATGCATATTTTATATTATGTGCCAAGAAACAGAAAGTATTCACACCAGGGCAACATCTGGGGCATTATAGGGCCATACTGGATATAAACTATAAGTATTCTGGTAACAGTATAAGAGGAGGGGCACTGAAAATAAAAGACTATGTAATCAATCCATTAGCCACACTCGAGACATAGGAACACGGTTGTCCATTTTCACCAATGTTCTTCTTGCATGATGTTGAAAATGAGACATTTGTACAAACTTTGGTGTGAATCCTCCATGGGTTGAGTCTGATTACGGGGGAGTGCAGTTCCTTGAGTGATGCGGGTCAGAGATGGGCTGGTTCACAGTGTTCAGGAGCCAGAGGAGATGCATAGATGGAGGAAGCAGAGTGTCCAGTGCCGAGGTCTTCAGGTCAGCAGACTGTGAATGCTCAGAAGAAGGGTGACCACCTGTCTCAACCATTTAGGCCTTTGTACACTATCCCACACACAATTTAGATCAGACAAGTGATAATGAAAGAACATTTTGAGAAGGTTTGGAGACTTTTGAAACGCTTACCTGAAATATAAAATGTTTGACTGTCTAATCTTGTTGCCTCTGGACAGTTTGGTGACAAATGCTAATGAAGTCCCAGTTAAAGGTACTGTATGCAGCATGTATCCCTATATGTCATCTTAAAACATATTATACTTTAATTACACATATTCTGCTTTATTTGTATTGTTATTGTCCTTTAAACAAGCTCTTGATTATCTCTGCGTTGACATCATCTTGTGTTTTAGAACTTTATAATAACACTTTTCTACACAAAGCACATATTACTTCACATCAATCAGGCGTTTCCCATGTCAGGAATTGAGTTAGAGCTCCATCTTACTTTGTCAGCCATATCGCTGATGAACAAACTAAATCACCAGTGGAGCTGTACAGAGCGGGTCGGTCACTGTCTTGTATAATTGTGTTGCAGCTGTTTGTGCTCCAGCCCAGGACAAATTTCCCTCTGGGACAATAAAGCGCATTCAGACGCTGATGTACTGGCTGCAGAGGGAATTCCATAGGGGAGATACACACAGGCTCAGAACAAGTCTGCCGATGATTTATGAACTTTAAAACAGTGTGGAAGATCTTAGAGCTCTACCTATGACAAAACTTGAAAATGTGTAATGGAGTGTTTTCTGAGGCTCAAAGCGAGCGGACCTACAAACAGGATTCATCAAACTAGCATGAATGAAGCTAAATTACAACTCTGGGCTGGAACAATGTCCAAACTAAGCTCAAAAAAGTAAACCATGACTGTTGACTTCATATCTCGAGGCATACAAACCCTGCATATAGTTCCTTTACAATGACTGTGCATTTTAAAAATGAAATAAGCCAATGTTATTTTTACAGACCATTTACTGTTGCAGCATGAATCAATCAAATCTGAAAGTAAATTTTGTCCTTGTTCATCCCTGCACATCACAAAGAACTAGTCCCACGCTTGAAGCTTTAGGAGGAGGTCACCCTGGTCAGAGCAGAGGTCTGGAGAACACACAGGATCAGACGGAAGGGGAGGGGCGTGGCTCAGTTCCGATAGTTTGATTGGACAGTGAAGAAGGTGGACGTCCAATGGGTTTGCCACACTGCCGACTCCACGTCATGTGACCTCAGCGAAGGCGATGTGGTTCTGCAAGGCAAACCAAGACGTGTAAGGTGAGTCAAACACACTGCGCTGCTCAGGTCATTCTTTTTATTTTTTTCACAAGTGGAATTGTAAGTGAACAGAGGCGTGCATAGATCAAGACCAGGACAAGAGGAAGAGGCTGATCCAGCACCAGACCTGAAATACATTGTTTGTGTTTTAGGTTATTTCACGCTGGAGTGGAGAGAAAAGGATGAAATTTATTGTTATTGGTGTCGGATCAATTCTGAGATACTTGCCAAGGATCTGCCTTTAAACAGCTCATTCTATCATAGACTTCACTGCTATTGGTACTGTAGCTTTGGAAATGATGATTTATTGATACACTTCATGAACTTGTATTTCCCACGTCATACATGTTGCTCTTCTTTCCTGAATATTCGCTGTAGCTATGCCTCTGCCGTAGCATTGTTGTGGTTTCAGCCTGAGCCTGGAGCCCTGGATGCCTCTAATGTCTTAATCTCTGCTGCCCGGCTAATACAGATCATTTTAGCAGAGATATTAGCATTTAGATTGGGGAGGATTAGTGCTCAGATGGGCCGTGCTACAGTTTGGGCCGAGAGAAAGAGTCCAGCGTGCGATTAAAACCTCGTTATAAGATGCGCAAAAGCACCAAAAGGTTCTCATGCTCCTCTGTTCGGATGGTTAAGCCCATCACATTTCTCTGCCGGCTGTAATAAATACAGGATCACTGTGTGAGCTGCTGCTGCCGGCTCTGGTCTAAAATGTGCACTTATTTATAGACCAAATCGAAATAGTACTTTTAATGGTGTAACAACAAAACTAATGGTGATTGGCTACTCCAGCTGTATAGGTATTGTGACCAAGATCCTGGCTCTGTATTCAGATACACAGAGAGTCACACAGAGAAGTCACCGAGAGTCACACAGAGGTCACCGCAAGTCACCACGAGAGTCACACAGAGAGTCACACGCAGAGTCACACAGAGAGTCCCACACGCAGAGTCACGACAGAGAGTACACCGCCGCAAAGTCGCACAGAGAGTCACCCGCAAGTCGCACAGAGTCACCCGCCAGAGTCACACCGAGAGTCACCCGCAAGTCACACAGAGAGGTCCACACAGAGAGTACACGCGGAGTCACACAGAGATCACCCGCAGAGTCACACAGAGAGTCACACAGAGAGTCACACGCAGAGTCCCACAGAGAGTCACCCGCAGAGTCACACAGAGGAGTCACCCGCAGAGTCGCACAGAGAGTCACCCGCAGAGTCGCACAGAGAGTCACCCGCAGAGTCACACGCAGAGTCACCCGCAGAGTCACACAGAGAGTCACCCGCAGAGTCACACGCAGAGTCACCCGCAGAGTCACACAGAGAGTCACACAGAGAGTCACACGCAGTTCACACAGAGAGTCACCTGCAGAGTCGCACAGAGAGTCACCCGCAGAGTCACACGCAGAGTCACCGCAGAGTCACACAGAGAGTCACCCGCAGAGTCACACAGAGATCACACAGAGTCACCCGCAGAGTCACACAGAGAGTCACACAGAGAGTCACCCGCAGAGTCGCACAGAGAGTCGCACAGAGTCACCCGCAGAGTCACACGCAGAGTCACCCGCAGAGTCAACGCAGTCACACAGAGAGTCAGAGTCACTGCCAGAGTCACACAGAGTCACCCGCAGTCACACAGACGACGTCACCCGTCATCCACAAAGAGAGATCACCCGCAGCACACAGAGAGTCACCCACAGAGTCAACACAAAGAGTCACCCGCAGAGTCCACACGGAGTCACACAGAGAGTCACACAGAGTCACACAGACAGTCAACCGCAGTCACACACCGAGAGTCACACAGAAGTCACCCGCAGAGTCACACAAAGAGTCACCCGCAGAGTCACACAGAGTCACACAGAGAGTCACACAGAGTCACCCGCAGAGTCACCCGCAGAGTCACCCAAAGAGTCACCCGCAGAGTCACACAGAGAGTCCACCGCAGAGTCACACAGAGAGTCACACAGAGAGTCACCGCAGAGTCGCACAGAGATCACCCGCAGAGTCACACACGAGAGTCACCCGCAGAGTCACACAGAGAGTACCCGCAGAGTCCACACAGAGAGTCACCCGCAGAGTCACACAGAGTCACCCGGCAGTCACACAGAGAGTCACCCGCAAGTCACCCAGAGAGTCACCCGCAGTCACACACAGAGATCACCCACAGAGTCACAAGAGTCACCGCAGAGTCACACAGAGTCACACAGAGAGTCACACAGAGAGTCACACAGACAGTCACCGCAGTCACATGAGAGTCCACAGAGTCACACAGACAGTCAACGCAGTCACACAGAGAGTCACACAGTCACCCGCAGAGTCACCCCAGAGTCACACAAAGAGTCACACAAAGACACCCGCAGAGTCACACAGAGCTCACACAGAGTCACCCGCAGAGTCACCAAAGTCACCCGCAGAGTCACACAGAGAGTCACACGCAGAGTCACACAGAGAGTCACAGAGAGTACCCGCAGAGTCGCACGAGAGTCACCCGCAGAGTCACACGCAGAGTCACCGCAGAGTCACACGAGTCACCGCAGGTCACACAGAGTCACAGCAGTCACACAGAGAGTCACACAGTCACCGCAGAGTCACACAAAGAGTCACCCGCAGTCACCAGAGAGTCACCCGCAGTCACACAGAGAGTCACCCACAGTCACACAGAGAGTCACCCACAGAGTCACACAAAGAGTCACCCGCAGAGTCACACAGAGTCACACAAGAGAGTCACACAGAGTCCACACGAGAGTCACACAGAGTCACCGCAGAGTCACACAAAGAGTCACACAGAGTCACCGCAGAGTCACACAGAGAGTCACACGCAGTCACACAGAGAGTCACACAGAGTCACCCGCAGAGTCACACAAAGAGTCACCCACAAAGTCACACGGAGAGTCACCCGCAGAGTCACACAGAGAGTCACACAGAGTCACACAGAGAGTCACACACGACAGTCAACCGCCAGTCACCGGCAGAGAGTCACCCGCAGTCACACAGAAGTCACCCGAGTCACGCAGAGAGTCACCCGCGTCACGCAGAGATCACCGCAGTCACGCAGAGAGTCAACCGGAGTCACAAGAGAGTCACACCGCAGTCACACAGAGAGTCACCCGCAGTCACACAGAGAGTCCACGCGCAGTCACACAGAGAAGTCAACACAGAGGTGACCATGTGCAGAGTCACGAGCAGTCACACAGAGTCACGCGCAGAGTCACACGGAGAGTTACACACAGAGTAACAACACGGAGTTCACACACACAGAACACACACACACAGAGTACACACACAAGCAGTCACACACTGAGTCACACAAAGGAGGGGTAGTTTGCCTTTTCCTCCTGAAACAGAACAACCAGTCCAGGCCCTTCAGCCAGTCCAGAAAGGCCATGACCTTCTCCTTCAGGTTCCAGCTCTTCGCATCTTCACTGTCCGTCTCCTAAGAACAGCCTCACTTTACATTTAACACATGGACAAGGAAACTCACGCACACAGCCGAGCATCAACAAACCTGAACAGTGATTAGGAGTATTTTATTTTTAAACACATAAAATACGGAGCATACATTATCACACAGACACATACTATCTTTCCTGTTCCATCATTTTTACGTTTATAATCTCAGGTAGCCCCTCGAGGCAACTACTGTTGTGATTTTGGGCGTTACAAAAATAAATTGAATTGAATTGAAGACTGACATCACAAAACTGTGTTTAATAGATAACGGTGACTGTAGCAGTTGTTGGGGCTGTGGGAGTCAGAGCAATTACACATGATTGTTCTTAAGGACTCAACCTTTTCATAGAATATTCATGCAACAAATATTGAGTGAATTATTGGGGGTAGGAGGGGCCGATGGTGCAGATTGGCAGCCTCACTTATATTTTTTCCCCTCTTTTTTAAAATATGTTACAAAACAACACAATTGAACATACCAGTAATTCATTCCGAATGAGGGGCCCCCCGAACATCTCCCAGCCTACTCCTGGTACGAGTCCTCTCAAAAAAACTCGATACACAACCTCTCCAGACCACTACGCTCCTCCGCCGGCCTCTGTTTATCCATTTTCCCACAAACTCAATTTCCCACATTTAGCACTCAGATGAGTGCATGGAACTAAACACAAAGTGTCTCAAAAGTATAAGGCATGTGTGTATGCAAATACCATCTTCAAACTGGTGACATTATCATCACTGTGACAGTCAAGTGAATAAAAGTAAGGGAGTTTTCTGTCCTGCATCCTAATAGCCACAAATGATTATGCAAATAATATTTTCTTTGATTTTGCCAAATAGTCAATATAAATGACATCATCATTTTTAAGTCATAAACCTTTAGAGTACAATTTGAATGTTATTGAACAAACCTCCCAATGATGAAAGTATTTCTTTCAAAAATAAAAACTTAAAATGCACTGTTCCAAATTATTATGCACAACAGAGTTTCAGACCATGTTATTGTTGCTAAGAACTGAAAATGGATATTTGTTAAATTAGAAGCATTAGCAGGTCATATTTCCAGCTATTTCAATCAAAACATCGTAACAAGACAAGTTACATTTTAACATAGGACCCCTTATTTGACAGGAGCTTCGCAATTCTTACACCCTTCCTACACCCTCGGATGTGAACTGCCCCCCGCCCTCATAGATCTTTCACTTGAGGTGCTCCAAAGGTTCTCAATAGGGTTGAGGTTTAGGGGAGGATAGGGGCCACACCATGAGTTTCTCTTCTTTTATGTCCATAGCCGCCAGTGACGCAGAGGTGTTCCTTGCAGCTTGAGATGGTGCATTGTCATGCATGAAGATGACTGTGTTACGGAAAGCACGGTTCTTCTTTTGTACCATAGAAGAAAGTGGTTAGTCAGAAACTCCACATACTTTTCAGAGGTCATTTTCAAACCTTCAGGGACCCTAAAGGTGCCGACCAGCTCTCTCCCCACGATTCCGGCACAAAACATGACTCCGCCTCCACCTTGCTGACATCGCAGCCTTGTTGGGACATGGTGGCTGACCAAAACATCCACCACTCCGTCCATCTGGACCATTTAAGGTTGCACGACACTCATCAGTGAACAAGACTGTTGAAAATTAGTCTTCATGTACTTCTGGGCCCACTGGAGCCATTTCTGCTTGTGAGCATTGGTTTAGGGTGGCCCAAATAGGTTTATGAACTGCAATCCCCTGGAGGATCCTACACCTTGATGTTTGCTGAACTCCAGAGGCACCAGCAGCTTCAAATACCTGTTTGCTGCTTTTTAATGGCATTTTAGCAGCTGCTGTCTTAATACGATGTATTTGTCTGAAAGAAACCTTCCTCATTGTGCCTTTATCTGCACAAATCCATGTGTACTCTGAATCAGCAACAAATCTCTTAAATAGTACGATGATCATGCTTAAGTTTGTGAAATATCTTATAATTTAATAATTTGGAATGTGGTGTAAGAACCAGAATTATTGTCTGGAGAAAGCCCTCCATATTTCCCCCCCTCACCCTCCAGAACTCCCACAAGTCTGAGATGATTTCTGCGAGACCTGAACTCCAAATCTAGAAACGCACTTGTTCTCTACCCGGAGTTCAATCATCTCTGCTTTCAGCCATAATGTCTGCGATATGCTGCTCCGCCTGCCACCGCCTCCTCCCGCCTTCAGCTCCATTATATCAGCTTCCATTCTGAACCTCAGCTCTTGATGACGCCATGTCACGATGCATTTCAGGTAACACAAGGGCCTCCTGTTGTAAAGTTATGTCTTCTCTTCCGTCCGTCCCGTGCGGGCTGCCCTCTGTGGACGGGGCTTGGCTGTGTGGTGGCAGCTGCACTAGCATTAGCTTGTGAGGGTGTCTGTTTTCTGTCGACGTTATAGTTATAGTATTCTATGGTCCCGAACCATCACCTCCTGTCCCTTTTCTGTTTACTTATTTCTTACAGCGTCTTGCTCCTCGGTTTGTGGGTGAAAAGGAGATTTTAAAGGCAAATATCGGCAGCAGGGCGTGCAACTAGTCAGTCTGGAGAGTGTGTGCGTGTCGCGCCCGGCCTGAGTGTGTTACACATGTCCTGGAGAGTGTGTGCAGAGCCCCTGTTCTCTCCATTATTCATCCGGACGGGTTTATTTCTGCCCTCCTGCTCGCTCCTGTTTTAGCGGCACATTTGTCTGTGTCGTTAGTGCGGCTCTGACCTGAGACGACATGTACTTCTCCAGAGGACTCTCCATGCGGCCCAGGTTGAGCGCGGCGGGGCTGGAGGCCTGCTCGTGGATGGGAGGGTCCTCACTGAGAAGCAACTTCCCCTTGAAGTTATGCACCACACATACCACCTAAGGCAGAAAGCACAGAGCCAACAGGATGAGTTAGAGATGTGCAACTAGAGAGAGGGAAAAATCCACACAAATGTGCTTAGGTAATCGTCATCTTTTCTCTGCGCATTATACCGTGAGGATCTCATAATACACTCCCAAAGGCCTTAATCAAATGCTTCTGCTCATATTTAATCATCATAAGAAAAAAACAAAGCAAAATAAGTGTGTTTTCTCAAAATGCTTGATTCTGATGAAATGACGGGTTTTAAAATACCTAAAAAAGAACATAACATTAGCTAAGATGACCTTTATTTGTCTCACAATGGGGAAAGTCCAGTGTTGCAACAAAGATTAGGCACAGAAGTATAATAGTAAAAACAGATCACTTAGAAAAAAGAAAACTCTTATAATCTTAATAATAATAATAACGCTCTCATTTACAGCTGTCATATGGACAGAAAATATTGCACCAAGGGATGATTGACATTATGTCACAGTATTGCACTGGAGTATAACAGTATTGCACTGGAGAATAACAGTATTGCACAGGAGTATAACAGTATTGCACAGGATTATGAAAGCTGAATGACACGTTCAGGACTAACAGTTTGTTGTAAAGTCTGACAGCAGCAGAAGGAAAGACCTGCGAAACCTCTCCTTCACACAGCGAGGGTGGATCAGTCTGTCACTGAAGGACAGTGGACTTCTTGATGACTTTGTCCAACTTCTTCCTCTCCCTCTCTGTGATGCTGCTGCTCCAGCAGACCACACCCTACAGAAGGGCTGAGGCCACCTGTACGCTGTGGTCTGCTGGAGCAGATTGGTGTAGAATAGCAATGATGTTTTTTTAAAGTAGAAATTAGCAACATGGACGTTTATTTTGGTGTACAACATGTGGTTAAACCTGCAGCACAAAGATGGGACAACAACAACAACAACAACAACAACAACAACAACAACAACAACAACACACGTTGTTTCAGCTACTTTGCCCTTTTTATGCTATTATAATATATATTCTTATCTTATAACATAAAGAGTATTATGATAGGCCACGTTATTTTCCACAATTTAGCAATTAATAAATGTTTATAACAAATGAAATGAATTGAAATGTTTTATTGCTCTTTTAAAAGTTGATTTTAGGTAGACTATAAAGCTGAGATGAGATGCTTGTTCTGATCAGAACGTCACAGACTGGACGGGGTCAGCCCTATATTCCCCGTGACCTACACCGTGGCTGGATATGCTGCAATATGTTCTGCTGTAAAACTATACTTTTATTTATGTTTATATTTATTGAATTAGGAGCCTATTTTAGAAGTTCTATTAGGAGATTCAAGAGAACAGATCTACACTCAACAACATGGATGGAATGGATGCACTGGGGAATACCGGGACCTTTTTTAACTATGAGGTACCGTAGTTCCCCTGTTCATAGAAAAGGGGGAACATAGGCACGTACCCACTGGACTCTGACTTTCCTCTGCCCAAAACAATGCAGAGATTGGCTGATTGGGGTTGAATGCAAATACCTTTTCCACTTTTATGTGTTGCAAGTGAACTCTCTCATCAGTCAGCGCTGATCAAAATAAAACAGACATAAGCTTTCTCCCGTTGCACTATGATCTGAAGCACGGTGATGCGCAGGCAGCGGCTCGGGGTGCGGGTAGGCCCAAGAAAAGATCATTTCATAGTGGGACGAGTCTTCAAAGGCTGACAGTGTTTCTCTCATGTTTCTGGAGTCTTGTGTATTTGGTACAAGAGCACCTTTGCATTTAGGTGCGTCGTAACTCATTTCCTCATTAGGCTCTTTTTTTCTCTGAATATGAATCCGATTGTAATAAATATGCAGAGTACATGTCTGTGCTGTCCTCCCTGTCCCCCCTGTCCGCATGTGTCTGCCCTCCTCCACATCTGCTCTGCTCTTCTGCAGAGCTACTGCGCGTTTGGTTTTGGAAAACCCAAACTCCCAGTTCATTTTTAACTATTTCTTAAAACCCGCTCATCTGTAACAAGGGGAGGTTGCACTCCTGTGCTTACGTGGTGTAACAGAAAAATGTCATGTCATTCTATCCATGCTGCAGATAATATTATCTTGGCTCTAGCCAAGTCATTGGTCAAGACAGAGCTTGGGAGGGTCAGATCCTTGAGGGTGTTTTTGTCTCTTTCAGAGCTGATTTGATTGTGAACAATGTGTGCGTATCGTGTCAATGTTGTTACTGCCTTTAAAAGGATTGTGTGCTGTCATTGTTCGGGGGTTGGGGGATAGTTGCTTGTGTCAGGGGAAGTGATTATTTACTGTGCACGAGTAAATAAAGATCCACCTTTGAGAAGACAAAACTCTGTTCTCTCTTTATTTCTTGGAATTCCTTCCCAAGGGGTTCTCAGATCCCCGAGACACCAGTGATGCTTATAATCAAATAATGTCAAAAATCATGTCAATAAATTTTGCTTAGAACGCCTACTCTTTGGATGAAGAATATGGGTTCCCTGTGGGGGGGATCTCTAAGCATGAATCAAATTGCCAAACTTGGAACAACTTCAAATGAAAAAAAAAAAAGTTAATTTAAAATTATTATTTTTTTTTTCCTCATGAACTCTTTTTAAAAATAAAATGCGCAATCAAATTATAGTGTATAGATTTTCTCCAAAATAACAATCAATCTGCAATAATGACAGAAGCAAAAGAAATTAGACAAAAAAAGAATGATTAAATGAATAATAGTTTCATTTTTCTCACTGCAAAAATTAGCACAAACAAAAACCCTTAAGCACGGAAAATACCAGAAACCTCAACTATCAAGCCAAAGAAACTGGAGAAGTCATTTGATTCATGATCCCTAATAGAAATTAAGACTAGAGATACCACTGCGAGCACGCCGGGCTCCCACCACCTGCAGTCGGTCACTCACCCACCAACCCTGTGGACCGGATACTGGACAACCAGACCACTGCAGACTGCTCACCTCCACCAAACACATCCATCGCTGGGATGGTTTTGGAGTCGATCAGTCAATCGTTGATTACAGACTCTGAAGCTGACACTGGTGGATGAACACCACCTCAAAGAGAAAGAATGTTGCTGCTGCAATATGAAGAAGCCGCTGGAAACAGTCCTGAAAGACATTTTTACAAAGCAATCAATCTGGACCCAAAGAAGACAAACTAGAGAATCACTCAAACCAGAGCACGAGACACTATGATTCGAAACAATGGAGTTTTGATTCATAATCATGAATTTGGACAGTACAGATCAAATGGAGGTGCATGGCCATGGGAGAAGATAAACATCTGAGACCAGTGCCAAAGTGCAGTGAGAGGACAATGTCCACTGAGGCTTCAGCGGGACCAGGCAAATGCTCATGCGAGAGGAGGAAAGGAAATCATCAATGCAAGAAGTTAATGAATGCAAAATAGGTTTTTATTGGTCCCGTAATGCAGTTATTTTAATTGGTTTGAGTGAGGATAAGGAAAATAGAGCTACAAATGAGCAAAGAGTTATTTTATGCAACGTAACAGTGCTTCTTTTAATTTGGTATTGGCCAAGATTTTCCGTGCAGGTCAAGGACAAGAACTTTTTTTTCAGCAGAGGACACTGAACAATGATCCGCATAGAGTCTTATCTGTAGTGTTTGCTCCTGTTTCTAAGCACCATGAGCTTACTGACATGGATTCAGATTTGATTTTGATAATAGTGGTGTTATGTAACTTCGAATGGATTTGGTGGGTTCTAAAAGCTAAAATGTCCCCAAAGTAATTTTGGAGGGCCCAAATTGTCTAACATAAGAGTTATTCAGATCACTTTGAGACTGTGGTCATTTTTTTGTCTTTTGCACGCGCATGTGAAACAGACCAGACTGGACTCTGACTCGCTCCTCTCTCCCACTCAGACTAAACTCAGACAGAGTGGAGTTTGCAGCTGTGGAGAAAGATGACTTCATATCTGCAGTGAGGTCAAGTCACAGGAGAATCACAGCAGAGTACAGAGTGGACAAACTATTTATTGACATTTAGAGCTTATAAAGTATCAAATATATTTAGGTGCAGAACAGAGTTTACCGTTTACCGTTTGGCTGCTGCAGAACTAACTGTTGTTGCGAGTGCTCTCTCATCTGTACAGGCTCCTGGCTGCTCCGACCCTTGACCTCTCACCCTCATTCTGCCACCGCTCTGACCATGGAAACAGCTGATGCCACAACGGGAAGTACTGAATATACTTTAACCATTTAGTCAGAAAGTTAGTGCACCATGCTATTGCTTGGCATTAAACAAAAACAAACAAAATTCGAATGACTTACGAGTATGTAATAATATTGCATATCATTATAAGGCTTGTGGGTGATGGCATGATGGTGATTTTTGTGTTTTCGTATGAGATGTTTTCAGAGAGAATCTAACATGCCATCATGGTCAGAGAGGATGTGGATAGGGACTGGTCCAGGGCACTCTGAGGGCGTGGCGGATGGAGAGGATGAGGAGGTCAAGGAGCAGCAGGAGGACGAGGACGTCAAGGAACAGCAGGAGGAGAGAGTCAAGGAGACAGCAGGAGGACGAGGACGTCAAGGAGACAGCAGGAGGACAGACGTCAAGGACACAAGGAGGAACGAGGACGTCAAGGAACGTCAGGAGACGAGGACTCAAGAGACAGCAGAGGACGTGTAAAAGTTTCACCTAACACAAAGGACACTGACGGTTTTGATGGAGTCACAACAAACCAGGTGAAACACACATTAGATGTGTTGGAAAAAGTATGTTAGGAAAATAATCGTTTCTACGGCTTTAAAGGTTATTATTTGCTTTGGATTGATTCCAAACTCTCACTCAATTTTAGATCAAGTCAGTGTTTCTGAGGCAACTCAGGCTGATTCTCTGAGTACACACACACACACACACACACACACACAAACAAATGGAAGAATACATGAGACTTGAGATGGGACAGAGGAGAGATATAGACATAAGCACGAGTTTCATTGAAATCTGTGGCTTGTGCCATGTTGTTGTTATTGTTAGCAGGGGGAACGCTAATGCGCTAACTACAGCCACAACACGTCGGAGTTAAGGGGCCAGAGATCCAGTCTTCATAAATAAATTATTAAATTCATTAGATTATATTGATAATTAACTTTGTCAAATAGACCTACATAAGTTTGATCCTGGCAGATCGTCCACAAAAATATAGCGCGAGAATCAAAAATAGCTTCAAAACCTAATTTAGAATGACTTTTTAATCAAATTGAGAATTTAAAGGTTCACACCCCTAGTGTACATACAAAGGTGAAAAGTGAAGAATGAACTGTCTTCTCAATGATGATAATGCATGGGAAAGTTGTATGAATACGATACTGGAAAGCAAAGCATCGGATGTGTAATCTATTTATTTATTAGAATCATCTCAGAACATTAAAAGAATAGAAATCCAGCTGGTGTAAACTTGACAAAGGCCTTGGAGTAGACTTAATTACTGAGAGCTCTGTAGATCATTAAAGAGAGTGGCCGTTTTGATTGACAGCAGGCAAATATTGAAAGATTTTATTAAACTTGTTGCAACAAGAGGTAAAGAACAATTCTGATTTTGAAATATGGTCAATATTTTGGGGCATGTGATGACAGACGGGACACTTCCTGTCCCCGACATAGTCACAATAGATGTGTTTATACATGATGTTAGTTTAACAAATGTGCACAGAACACAAGGTGAACTGTTTGGACTTAACATGTGTTACTAACACTATGTTTGTGTGAATGTGAATGGATGAAATTGTCTTGTCTATTTTGGAAAAATGATTAGTGAAATTTCAGGTGTCGGAGAAAAAACCTGAATAAAATGAGATTCAGGAAGCTGCAGTTCTCTCCCACTGTTATGATTGTGGGCGTTACAAAAATAAATTATTGAATTAAATCGCTTTACAAATTGGGTGTTGAGATCCACAAAAGTAAAAAAAACAGCAGCATGAGCTCAGTCAATACTTTTTACTTTTTAAAAATACTTTTATTATTCATTTTTATTATTACTTAATTCTTATTATTACTTATTATTACTTATTATTATTACTACTTATTATCATTAAAGTTTTATTGTTGATTTTTATTATTGCTCATAGTGGTCAAAAGTACCAGGGCAAAATGGAATTTATACCCTGTACATTTGTCAGATATATATATATATATATATATATATATATATATATATATATATATATATATATATATATATATATATAAAATTAGCTGAAGCAAAACCATCTTTTTTCTATCTCTTTGATTTTCAGGTCATTAATTGACAGAGATGATGATGATTTGTTGATGATGTGATTTATAATAAAACAGGGTTTCATAATAATCAGAAGAGGGGATTGCAATGGAAAATGTCATGTCATTCTATCCATGCTGCAGATAAGATTCTTCTGGTTCCGGCCAGTCGTGGGTCAAGACAGAGCTTGGGAGGTCAGATCCTTGAGGGTTGTTTTTGTCTCTTTCAGAGCTGATTTGATTGTGACAATGTGCGTACGTGTCAATGTATGTTACTGCCTTTAAAAGGATGTTGCTGTCATTGTTCGGGGGGTTGGGGGATAGTTGCTTGTGTCAGGGGAAGTGATTATTTACTGTGCACGAGTAAATAAAGATCCACCTTTTGAGAAAGACAAACTCTGTTCACCTCTTATTTCTGGTACTCTGTCACAGAAATGAACTCAAAACGTTTCGTGTCAGTGGTTCGATTCGGGACGGGAATGCGCTAGTGTCTGGATCTGGACCTATTAGTGACCTGGGGCCTAGGCTGTTTAATGAGAATTTACAGTTCATTCTTGACTAAAGGTGTAATTATTAGACTTGGAAGTGATAGGAAAACGGTCCTATGTACGAAATAAAGTCTCTGTAGCCATTATTTTTACCTTTCCAATTTCCAGTACTATTATTAACCTGGGAAGAGGATTTTGTAAGCATAAAGCACTCAACACCTCATTACATACGCATACAGAACTTTCTTTTTTTTAAGAGTTTTTTATAAGAGTTTTTCAAATAAGAGAGTTTCTATTTTATTATTATACTGTGCATAATCTGTTTCTGTACCCTTTATTGCAACAATGGAATTTCCCCATTGTGGACAAATAAGGGTGATCTTATCTTATCTTGTCTTAATTTGTATATCAATATACGCAAAAACTGTCTGAAGTTGGCACTAAACTTAGAGGCCCTGTGGCATCTGCTCAGATCATTTCTTCATCAGTCAGACTGCTGAAGACGGAGGAGCCTGAGGAGTGTTGTGTGTCGTGTGTCTGCCCAGGGCTGCTCACAGGTCACACCCTGTGAGACGCACAGAGAGAGAGAGGAGCGAGTCACATCCAAAATGAATGAGCCCTGTCAGCGTGAGTGCTCAGAGTTTTACTGGTTACACCTTAAAAAAACACAGCCTGACACATAATTAGGCTAAATTTAGCGGCTTAAGTGGTGGTTTGCGTCTAGAATCAATCATTTCAGTGGGACAACTTTTTTGTGTGTAAAGTGGGACTGTCTCCGTGCCTCCCGGTTCGCCGTATCCCCGCAGCACCGGACCCCGCCAGTAGCCTATATACTACCTGAGTTTGTGGTAGTGGAATGTGTCCACTCCTCTCCTTTACGAGTGTTTCCTGTGGGGGTGTGGTCTGTGGTCCTAGAGTGTGCGTGTGTGATGTGTTCTGTGTTGTTGTTGTTTTAAATTGTGTTACCTTTTAATTTTAATTTAATCAACTTGTCCACGGACAACAGATAGCACTAGCCTGAGGCTAAAATCTGGCATATTTACGTATGTATCATATGTTCACGAGGATGCACTTTGCTTGTCTAAATAAATAACAGCATGTAAAATTAATTGAATTTGATGATTTAGCATGATTTTAAAGGCCTCACTAATGATAACCAAAAGTCTGTTCTCAGGCCCTCATTACAGTCAGAGCAGCAGGAGTGTAGCCCCAGCAGCACAGAGCCTGCCCCAGAGGATTGTGGGTAGTGGAGGATGTAGGTCAAACTCCCCCATGGCTCTAACAAGCAGAGAATGTGCTAGGAGTCTGGCATGATGCTACTAACAAGATCAGAAGAGCAGTGCACCCTGGGAACTCTCCACCTGCTTTTGTCAAACCCAAACCAGGAGAGGGCGGCAAAAAGCACAACTCAGCCCAAATGTCATCGCTCGGTAACGGTGTAATTATGTAGGTCAGATAGCATTCCCTGCCGACAATCAAATATGTCATCAGGTGCAACTGCGAACGCTTCAAACATGTTTACAATTTGTACTTTATTTGTCAATTTTCTCCCAATATCCTGGACGTGTTCAAGTGTACACTGAATTAGAGGTGTTTGTTTTTTTTAAAACAGAGTCCAGATGACTACAACTGAATCTTTTTCTACAATGCAACACTCCTGGACGAATGAGGGATTACACCGACATGAACAAGAGGTGCTGGATCCACGGGTAAAAATATGACAGTAATACCAAAGTAATGATAATAATCCAAAAAGTTGGACTTTTCATGTTTTAAGGCCACTGCAGACGGCTCTGGTCAGAAGAACATCATCATGACCATTTCCTCCTCAAGTCTAGCCCCATGAGGTTTATGAAGAAGTCGCTCTATATTGAGGAGAGCGGTGGAGAGGAGAGAAGAGGGGGAGGGAGGAGGAGGAGAGAGGGGAGGTGGAGAGGAGAGGCGGAGGAGAGAAGAGTGAAGGAGAGGAGAGCGGAGGAGAGGAGAGCGGAGCAGAGAGAGAAGAGCGGAGCAGAGAGAGTGGAGAGAGAAGAGAGGAGGAGAGAAGAGTGAGAGAGAGAGAGAGAGCGAGAGGAGAGGAGAGGAGAGAAGAGAGAGAGGAGAGAGAGAGGAGGAGAGAAGAGTGGAGGAGATGAGAGCTGAGGGAGGAGAGCGGAGCAGAGAAGAGAAGAGGAGAGAGGAAAGGAGGAGAGATGAGCGACGGACAGAAGAGCGGAGGAGACGAGAGAGGTGGAGTCGAGAGGAGAAGAGGAGAGCGGAGAGAAAAGAGATGAGCAGAGGACAGAAGAGCGGAGGAGAGGAGAGAAGAGGAGAGAGAGAAGAGTGGAGGAGAGGAGAGAAGAGGAGGAGAGGAGGAGAGAGAGGAGAGGAGAGAGAAGAAGTGGAGAGAGAGAGAGAGAAGAGTGAGAAGAGTGGAGGAGAAGAGAGGAGAGAGAGAGAAGAGAGAGGAGGAGAGAGAAGAGAGAGAGCGAGGAGAGGAGAAGAGAGGAGAGGAGAGAGTGGGAGAGAAGAGTGGAGGAGAGGAGAGGAGGAGGAGAGAGGAGGAGAGCGTTTGGCCCAGTCTCTGGATCCAAAGTCGCAGGAGTGCAAAAAAGGGAACGAGCCGTGGGCAGGACAGCCACAGATGTTCCAGTGTCTCCTCCTGATGACAGGAGACACAGCGGCGGTCCGATCTTGGGTCAAAGTGTGCCTACATGTCTGTTGGTGGCCACGCCCCATGCACCACCCTCCACTGGAGATCCTGCACAGCGTTTCTCTATGGGGGGGCGGTACAGGGACCTCCAGCTGCCAGGAGAGGAGCCTGGGGCCAACACCCTCGACCACCTGGACTCAGGTACACCGGCCAGGGCGACTCTGTGGAGGACTTTGGTGGAGATGCGGTACAGGTCCTTCTTTTCCACTGTGGACATTCCTGGGAGGACAGGGGTGTCAAACAATAGAAGGCCTCCGATGTCGTCTTGTGCCCCTCCAGCAGCCCTCAGAGAGAGAGGGGGGAAGGACTCCAGCCGGTTTGGTGGGAGGAGTCCATAAAGGCCCAGTTCATCCCTGAAACGCACTGGGAGTCCACACTGCACCTCCTGCAACAGTCTCTGCAGCATCCGCTCAGACCTCGCCCCAGTTTCCTGACTCAGGAGAGCCGCACTCTTCCACCCTCGCTCAGTTCTTAAGTCAGCCAACTTGGTCAGTCCTGCTGCAGCAAACGCCTGTCTCACTTGTGCTGAACCCAACAGGCTGCTCGTTACCATGGTGTTATAAAGAAGGGGTTCCTGGCCAGCATGTCCATATGGCTCCTCCCTGGAGCAGTCAAGCACCGAGCTCCAGGCTCTCAGCGCAGAGCGATAAAAGCCTGAAGTTACCAACAGATCCAGTATTTTAAGGTCCAGGAGGAATCGATGTTTGTCATATTTCAACCTTTCCACTTCCTGCAGTAGCACGGCCGCTGTCTCAGGACTGCTGAGGACCATAGAGGAACCGCTGCACAGCTCTCAGGCGAAGCGCCGCCAAACGGCCGGAAAGGTCCACCAACCCCTGTCCTCCTTCATCCACGGGCAGGTAAAGCACCGCAGCCCTCAGCCAGTGGAAGCCTCCCCAGACGAAATCCACCAGCCTCCTTTGAATGTTCTCCACCACAGAGTCTGGAGGTTGCAACACAGTGAACCAGAGACAGAAGGCAGCCAAAGCATTAGCCAACGAAGGTCTCCCCCTGTAAGACAGCTGGGGCTGGACCCAGGTCAGCCAATCGGGCGCTCACCTTTTCCTCAAGACCTGCCCAGTTCTTTGCCTGAAACAGCTCGCTCCCCAGATACACCCCTAAACACTTCCCATCAGTGCTCCACAGCAGTCCTGTTGGAAGGGTGGGTCTCACCCCCTGGGCCCACTCAAAGATAATGCCTGCTCCGGAAAAAGCCCCCTGAACCCAATGGCAAGGACATAGAGCATTCATGACAAAGGACAACCCTTCTTACCTCCACTGGCTGGCTGAGCCCACTCCCTACCCTTAGCAACACTGAAGCTCCTGCATATAGTGCAGATGAGCGGAGGAGAGAAGAGAGGAGGAGAGAAGAGCGGAGCAGAGAAGAGTGGAGGAGAGGATAGAGGGAGAGAAGAGTGGAGGAGAGAGGAGGAGAGTTCATGTTAACGAGGTGTTACACGTTGTAACCATGGGGTCTGAGGAGGTAGCACCAGATGGAAATGCTAAAGCAGGCCTGAGTCATGCCAAGTAGGTCCTAATGGAAAAGGCCTAATAGTGCACCTTTAAATAGTTCCTGCAGCTGACCTTCACAGTCACATCCTCAGGGCTTTTATCTGGACATGAGGAACCTACTGCTAATGCTGCTGTGCTCCAAACTGAACAAGGCCACGATAACAGAGCGGCCAGAGGAGCAGCACCCAGGGGCCACAGCGGGCGGGCAGAGGAGCAGCACCCAGGGGCCACAGCGGGCGGGCGGGCACAGGGGCCAGAGGGCAGCAGCGGGCCCCAGGGGCACAGCGGGCGGCCAGAGGATCGGCACCCAGGGGCCACAGCGGCGGCCAGAGATGCGGCACCCAGGGGCCACAGCGGCGGCGGGCAGAGGAGCGGCAACCCAGGGGGCCAACAGCGGCGGGCAGAGGAGCGGCCCCGGGGCCACAGCGGCCGAGGAGCGGCACCCACGGGCCAGGGGCCACAGCAGACAGAGGAGCGGCACCCAGGCCAAGCGCCAACAGCGGACAGAGGAGCGGCAACCAGGGGCCACAGCAGACAGAGGAGCGCACCCAGGGGGCCACAGCGGACAGAGGAGCGACACCCAGGGGCCACAGCGGGCAGAGAAGCGGCACCCAGGGGCCACAGCGGACAGAGGAGCGAGGGACAAGCGTTTGTCACTGAGACGACGTGCCGGGTCATGCTTTAGTTGACACAAAGAGACACAGTTTACATAAAACAGTGTTAAAAAGGTCATATTATTTGAGTTGAAATATTTCGAGACATTTGAATCTGTTTTCCTGTGCAATCAAGACGTATTGGCTCCTTTGTCTCAATTTTTTCTTGATAACTTGGTTTCTGTGGAAAGAATACACAAGAGGTCTATTTTTGTCGGCAAAATGGGCCGCAGTGCCCCGGAGTGGGTGTAACAGGCAGTCTGCAGTTTGGTTATGAATTATAATTGCATCATGGTCACAATATACCACATAGCTGCTTAGCCTCCATCATCTTTAAACTTTAAATATAGCAGTTTAAGTCTATGGGAAAAACGTATAGTTTTACTTTTAGAAATGTGATAAACCGTCCGTGTGAACGTACTGGTGGAGGTTCTACTATCGTACAAAACGTGAACAGACAAGGCCGTATTTTGCCCCTGATCTTAGCAGTAACTTTAGCTTTGATGAGGAAATTTGCTGACATCTACAGTCTGCGCAACCGCTGACAGTGCAGGGCGTGGCACTCTGGGATCATGCTGAAATATGAGGGGGAGTTAAGCAAACTGAGGGCGTGGTCTGGTCCATCTTTGTAAGGCCAGAATCATAACTGAGAAAAACATAACATGGGGAACATGCCTAAGACATTTCCTGGAGTCGTGTAACTCCATACGGACGAGATAATCAGAATAAAACAACCTTCATTGGTATAAATAACACAAATTATAAGAAATGATAAAATAATGTCCAAAACCTGTGCTTTAAATAGCACAGGGAGGAGGGACCACATACGTCCCCCGTATATGGTAAATCTGTGTATGATTGTTTAAATTATTGTCGATTTTAAAAACAAAAAAGTAAAAATTTATCTTTTAGTTTTGATTCACAAAACAAAGGACAATAAAACAGTTTGATTTTCCATTTTCCAATTTGATCTCAAAATTGAAAAACAAGAATAACATTTCT